>VSMD01108019.1:0-25189 GCA_008750895.1 Mirza zaza | reverse complement strand
TTTCTATATATATTTTAGTTGGCCAATTAATTTCCTTCTATTTATAGTAGAGATGGGGTCTCTCTCTTGCTCAGGCTGGTCTCGAACTCCTGAGCTCAAACGATCCGCCCACCTCGGCCTCCCAGAGAGCTAGGATTACAGGCTTGAGCCACCGCGCCCGGCCTATTTTGGGTTTTTTGATAAAGGCTATTCTCACTGCAGATAAGTGATATCTCATTGTGGTTTAGATTTGCATTTTCCTGATGATTTAAAGATGTTGAGCATTTTTTCATATGTTTCTTGGCCATTAGTCTATCTTCTTTTGAAAAGTTTCTGTTGATGTCCTTTGCCCACTTTTTGATAATGACTGATTTTTTCTTGCTGATTTTCCCAAGTTCTATATAGATTCTGGTTATCAGCCCTTTATCAGATGTGTAGCATGTGACTATTTTCTCCCATTGTATAGGTTGTCTTTTTGCTCTTGTGATAGTTTCCTTGGCTGTGCAGAAGATTTTAAATTTAATTAGGTACCATTTATTTATTTTTGTTGTTGCTGTGATTGTCTTTGGGGTCTTCTTCATAAATTCTTTGCCTAGGCCTATATCTACAAGAGTTATTCCAACATTTTCTTCTAGAATTCTTATAGTTTCATGCCTTAGGTCTAAGTCTGTTATCCACGGTGAGTTGATCTTTTTGAGAAGTGATAGGTGCAGATACCGTTTTAGTCTTCTACATGTGGCTATCCAATTTTCCCAGCATTATTTATTGAATAAGGATTCTTTTCCCCAATAAAACTTTTAAAAAAGTGATCTTGTAGCTATAAAATATTGCCCGTGACAATAAAATTTTGACAAAAAATATGAATGGTCATGCCTTCCTAAACTTAGATGCAGAACATGCATTTTTTCTCTACCCAAGGTAAATATAAATTAATATTTCCTATGTATATATTCCATCTTTTGCTTTGCATTCATTAAATATGAGTTCTAGTCATTCAATATTGTAAATTTCACTACCTCACTTATGTGATGAATTTGTCAGGTGGAACTTTCTCAAATCCTAATTTTAAGGGAAAAAATGGAAAACAACACTGTATTAATCATAGGTGGCTTAAATTTAAAAATTAATCTTTTTTAGAAATACTAAAAATCATTTTTCTATCAAAACTTATATAGTTACTTGTGCATAAATTTTCACATGATATTTAACACTATTAATCAGAAAATGTAGAAAAACATCTTAAGCTAATTTTCAGGAAACTTGAATTAGAATCCTTATTTTGAAATAAGAAGATGGATTTTCTGCATAAGTGACTTTCACTTTTCTAAAAGTCAGTTTCATTACTAGAAAATAAAAAGTCTTATATGTTCCTAAAATTATTGGCCATAAGTGTATTGATTTTTCTTTGCCCACTAAGTACTTTAAATTTTTATGTTAGTTTTTAATGTACTCTTTGCTGTAATTGGTGATCTAGCTCTTATAGTTGTTCTCAATTAACCTATTTATAGGTTGAGCATCCTTAATCTGAAAATCCAATATTCAAAATGTTCCAAAATCTGAAAATTTTGTGCACTGACATCATACCCTATGTGGAAAATGAACACCTGACTTCTTGCGATAGTTCATAGTCAAAATTTTGTTCCATGAACAAAATTATTTAAAAATATTGTATAAAATTACCTTCAGGATATGTGTTTAACATGTATATAAAACATAAATAAATTTTTATTTAGACTTGGGTTTTATCTCCAAGATATCTCATTATGTATATGCAATATTCTAAAACCTAAAAATATCAAAAATTTGAATTATTTATGGTACCAAACATTTTGGATGGTGGATATTCAACTTGTATATATATTCCTTCTGTATTTGGCAACTGTGTTATTTCATAATTTTATGCATAATGTGTTTTTATTTGTTTAATTTATTTTTACCAAATTTAGTATTACTACACTATTTTGCATTTGATTTTGGTTCATATTTTATGAATCTTCTTAGAGTAGCTTAGTTTCTCCAGACTCAGGAATGCTATATTATATACATTGTTACAAAGAACCAGGAAATTTAAACAATTCATGAATTATTTTAACTCCTAAGATATGATTTTCATTTCCCTACTGATTAGTAATATGATTTTCATTTCCCTACTGAATAGTAATGTTGAGCATTTTTTTCATATATCTCTTCGCCATTGATATGTCTTCTTTTGAGAAATCTCTTCAGATCATTTGTTATACACATGTATCAAAATATCTCATGTACTTCAGAAATATGTACAATCATTATGTATCAATAAAAAAGATAGCACTTCCTCTCTCTACAATTTGTCTCCAAAACAGTATTTCAGATCAACTAAAAAAATAAACATTGAAAATATTAAGGTTAATTTTAATATTTGTACATTTTTTCCTAAAAGCCATTAATAGATTTTAATTCTTACTAATATATCCCTATTTTTACTTTATAATATACTTCTCAGTTTTTGGCTATAGGATCAGACTCTCCAATAAAAATAGACTAAATAAGTGAACATAGTTTATTTTCTACTACATATTAATTTTTTAAAGTATTATATGCAGGCTTAATAATGTGTGGAGCTTTTTGTTTCAGAGAAAAATAGATCTATATCTTTTTCAAGATATTGATTTCTCCAGTCCGTGTCTTAAGAACATCAAAATGGAGTTTATGTAGCTTAAAATATGGTTCAACCTGGTTTAAAGTAAAGATGTCTTTCAAAAAGGAAGAAACACTAAGGGGAATCAGCATAGGTGATGATGAAAGGTCTCCCTTCAATCATACAATAAATTTAAAGCAAATGGCAATGATATGTTAGGACAAAACACACCTGAAAAAGAAAGGAGATAGCAGGAAATGAACAAATTAAGACATTTTATAAAGGTATGCTAGCCCATTGTAAGGAGGAGGAAGTATAAATATGCACAGGGTGTAGATATGCACAGGTTTTCCAAATTATAGGTTTGGGAGAAATAAAATATAAAACAGACATCAGTCCTTTTGAGAGGAATGATTCTTATATAAGGAAAACTAGAACACACTTCTGAAGGGCACAAAAGTATATTTGAATGTATAGACTTGCCATCTTTGCATGGGAAGAACCAAAATCACACAGAAGCCAATTATTTCTAACAATTTATAAATTCAAAATAGACTCTACAAAATGCCAACAGGTATTTTTATGAAAGTGGACAAGTATATTCTGATGTTCATATGGAAAAAGAATATATAAGTAAGACCAGCAGGGGAAACTTTGAAAAAGAAATGAAGTAAGACTAGCCCTAGCATATATTATAGTATATCATAAAGCCTCAAAAATTAGTAGTATTGGCACATAAAGAGACAAAAAATGAAACAAAAAAGGCAGAAATGTCACACATATTTGGGAATTTAGTCTATGTTAATGGCAGCCTTTCAAATTCTAGGCTAAAGATGGATTTTTTAAACTGCTTTATTTAATTTCAGCATATTATGGGGGTACAAATGTTAAGGTTACATATATTGCCCATGCCCCGCCTTCCCCCTCCCATCCGCCTCACACCCGATGTTATTCCTGTATGTCCACTTAAGTGTTGATCTGTTAATATCAATTTGCTGGTGAGTACATGTGGTACTTGTTTTTCCATTCTTGAGATACTTCACTTAATAGAATGGGTTCCAGCTGTATCCAGGAATATACAAGAGGTGCTATATCACCATTGTTTCTTAAAGCTGAATAGTACTCCATGGTATACATATACCACATTTTATTAATCCACTCATGTATTGATGGGCACTTGGGTTGTTTCCACACCTTTGCGATTGTGAACTGTGCTGCTATAAACATTCGAGTGCAGGTGTCCCATTTGTAGAGTGTCATTGGATCTTTTGGGTAGATGCCCAGTAGTGGAATTGCTGGATCAAATGGTAGATCTACTTGTATTGCTTTAAGGTATCTCCATATTGCTTTCCACAGAGGCTGAACTAGTTTGTAGTCCCACCAGCAGTGTAGGAGTATTCCCATCTCTCCACATCCCTGCCAAGATTTACTGTATGGGGACTTTTTGATAAAGGTCATTTTCACTGGAGATAAGTGATATCTCATTGCAGTTTTGATTTGCATTTCCCTGATGATTAGAGATGTTGAGCATTTTTTCATATGTTCGTTGGCCTTTATTCTGTCTTCTTTGGAAAAATTTCTGTTCATGTTCTTTGCCCACTTTTTGATAGGGTTGTTTGATTTTTTCTTGCTGATTTTCCTGAGTTCTAAATAGATTCTAGTTATTAGCCCTTTATCGGATGTGTAGCTTGCGAAAATTTTCTTTCATTCTGTGGGTTGTCTATTTGCCCTCTTGACAGTTTCTTTGGCTGTGCAGAAGCTTTTTAATTTGATCTAAAATGTCTATACTACCCAAAGTGACCTACAGAGTCAATGCAATCCCTGTTAAAATACCATCATCATTTTTCACAGATATAGAAAAAATAATTTTACACTTCGTATGGAACCAGAGAAGACCCTGTATAGCAAAATCAATCCTAGGCAATAAAAACAAAATAGGAGGTATTAATTTACCAGATTTCAAACTATACTACAAAGCTATAGTCATTAAAACAGTTTGGGACTGGCACAAGAACAGGGACATTGACCAGTAGAACAGAACAGAGAACCCAGATATAAAACCATCCTCATATAGCCAACTAATCCTCGACAAACCAGACAAAAACATACACTGGGGGAAAGAATCCTTATTCAATAAATGGTGCTGGGAAAACTGGATAGCCACATGCAGAAGACTGAAACAGGAGACACACCTTTCACCTCTTACAAAAATCAACTCATGCTGGGTAACAGACTTGGACATTAGGTGTGAAACTATTAGAATCCTAGAGGAAAACATTGGAAATACTCTTCTAGACATTGGCCTAGGCAAAGAATTTATGAAGAAGACCCCAAAGGCAATCACAGCAGCAACAAAAATAAAGATGGATTCTTAAATAGATGCTGTGTCAAATATTAATAGGTACAATTTGTAATAAAATAAAGATTAGCTTAACTCATGCCTCACACCATACACCAACATAAACTACAAATAGATTGAAAAGAAAAAGTAAAGAAACAATAAATTCATTACTAATCTTGTAGTAGGGGGAGCCTTTTAAATAAAACTCAGATACTATAGTAAAAGAAGGATAAGTTTGGTTACATTAAGTCCAAAAATAACCATGATAGAAAACAATGTCTACAAGGTTAAAGGACAAATGCAATGTTATTGAAAACCATTAGATAAATAGTAGGTGGTAAATGGGACATTTATGTAGCACTAAAGTGTCACTGCACATATTATATTTGAGCTATAGAATGTATCAATAATGGTGACTCATGTATTAATATATGTTATTAGCCTCCTCAACTGATACAATACGACATCCACAACATCACTTAGAAAACATTCTAGAAAAAAAAAAAACAAACACAAAACTTGAATCCATCAAGCTTTCAGATGCAAATTCACATTTGCAGAAAATATAAGGGATAGAAAAATAACTTATATGATACCTTAAGTAAACAACCAGACAAATCAAAAAGATAGATCCTGCTGCAAGAAAACCAACATAGTCTCTTAATGTCTTTAAAATAAAAACAAAACAAAACTAAAAATTATTCTAGGAAAAGAAAACATGTTAACCTCTTTGAGAAGTTGATTGTAAACTAATTTATGTACACACAGATATATACACCACATACTCACATACACATATACATGCATACATGTTCACACACATATATAGTAAAAAGAGGGACTTAAGGAACATAATAAGTAAATACATATTAATAATATGAGCCTGGATTGAATCTGGCTTAGCTAAACCAGCTATAAAGGATAGTTTGGGTAAGATCAAATATGAATCTATAAATAGGGTGAATATATATTAACATGCAAAATTAGTGATCGTTAATTAATATTAGCAGTTTTAGCAAAACAACATGGCAGTCTGATCTCATTTTACACATATATGTTATGCATATACATTGTGGAAAAACTAAGTAGAGTTTAAATTTTTAAGGATATCAGTAAAGTTTTAAGACTAAAAATATCTGTATGATCATAATACAGAGTTTACATGTTTAACTTTTGCTATTTCTTTCTATAATAAAAATGCTTAAATTTTATAAATATAAAAAGGATACTTTTAATCTATTAAAAAATGATTGGTCCCAAAATGTTAAAAAACACTTAAAAAAAAAAAACCATAATATTATCCCTCTTGATCATTCACCTGAAGAAATGTAGGGATATCTTTAACATGTGATTCCAAATTCTTCTATTTCACAAGGTGTGCTTATATATGTTTTGTATAAGTTCTCAAGACCTGAAGAGGAGCAACAATCAAAGTAGAATCAAAACATTATGCACATTTTATGAGAGATTTACTTTCACTTTGCACAAGGACAATAATTCTAGCAGTGCTGTTCAAGCTTTTATGTTCTCTTTATTGATTCTTCTCCCTCCTAGGTTGTCTCTTACTTACACTTTAATATTTGGGGGTGAAGAAATGATTATTTTACACACATTGGAGGTACCTTGTCTTGCTTTCCTGGGCTTCCTGATTTTGTGGCAGTTTTATCTTCTCCCAAAACTTAGGTCATACAGTTTGCCCTGATAAATATTTAAATAGGCATTATTAATATTATTCACATGCATTTAATAACAACCGTTCATAAAAGTGGAGCTGCTGCCACCTATAAAACCTAATTGACACCTTTTGATGGATATTTTTTTGAGAGTGGCTATAAAGAACAAAGTAGCAGCTTGACAGCTGCAGTAAAGGGAACATAACTTCATCACAGGACAAGCCAGCGATTGCCACTGGAGCAACAGTCTCCAGGTGGTTTCATTTATCTCTCTGATACCTTTCAAATACTTCTCTAGCAAAATGCCTTGAGCAAAACACTCAGATTTCCAGGTGTGGTCATATTAGAAGAATACTACAGAGGTGTCTAGAATTTTTTTCAGGAAATAGTTTGAAAAACATCATATTTTTGGAAAAATAATTTAATCATTTCCCTTCTAGAAGTTTACTTCCGACAACTTCAACTAATCTTGTGTGGTCTCAACCATTCCCTATCTGTCAAACATTCAGGATCAAAAGGAAATCTCTTTAATCATTCCTTCTGCTCAAAACTAAGAATTTCCAGATTATAGCAACTCAGTTACAAACTTAGATCCTAATGGAAGTAAAAATTATAGACTAGAATTACCAGGATTATATTTAATTGTTAAATGAAATCTCTATTCAAACACTGTGAAAACATTAGAGTGCATATGGGTGCATCCTCATATTCCCCCAAAACATACCTCAGAGGTAGCCAAAAATAAAAAAGTGAACTCACAAAAATAATTTGCTTTGTCTCCATTACAATAACAGGATTCACAATGAGACTGTGTGATAATTGTCCATACAAAGAACAGACAGCCAAGACTACTTGCTGAATGAAAGCCCCTTTAGCTTCTCTCTCCTTCTCCCTATGGATGTATTCTATTTAGCGTGTGTTTTGCAGCTGTAGCTGCTCCAATGTGGGGAAAGATGGAAAAAGATATTAAAGTATCTAAAGTAGAGAAGGAGAAGGTGAATAGAGATGGATTGTTTCTGTTTTGAATTAATAGAAAAACTAGCAGAGGACCATTTCTCCCACCTGTATTTATATCAGTGCCATTTATTCCAATATGGAAATAATTTGAACTGATGTACACAGAGGAAAAAAAGGAAAATAAAATAAACTATGAACAGACAGTTAAAATAATCCATCCTAGTTTACCCACTCAAAAATGTAGAAAACAAAACCACACTACTATAGCATCATTGTCACACTTCTCTGCCTTGTCTTTCACTTTATTTGCCATCTGTGCTGTGTGTTTGGCCTCCTTTTCTCTCTCTTAATTCATTCCCTTATCTTTTTTTTTTTTTCCAGTTCACTGACCCTGTGAATGGGGGATCTGTTTCATGTTCCTAGACACAATATTCTTGCTCACATTTGATGGGAGACATAAAGTTTGTGTATTCAAATACCATTTCATGCACTGTTCCACACTTCTCATCCTTAGGGTCATTAGTCACAGTATGTGTTCTACACTGTGCCCAGAATCTCTGAGCTGATAATGACAATTCTCAAAGAGCATTTTGAGTCTCCTTTTATTGAAAAAGTATCAATATCCCACACAGTTTTCCCCTTGTGATTCTACCCTTTCCTAAGTATAGATATAAAGGTCTGTATAATATAATATATTATAGGTCTGTATAATATACAGACCATATTTATCTCTTTAGAATTCCCAAAATGTGTTTTGGTAAACTGAAAGTTTTTCTGGGTTAAAAAAAAGCTTTTTTTAAGCTTGGGTTTAGCAATGAAAATTTTTAGAAAGTTTAAAAATTTCAAATATATTATTTCAAACTGATTCCATTTTAATTATGCACATCATCTATAGGATAACATAGTACAAAAAATTGAAGAAATGAGGAAATTACCATAATTAAGTCTCAGGACAAAATACAGATTCTTTTTTGGTACAAACCATTAATTTTTATAACAATAAATAGATAAAATTTTAAGACATCGTCAGAGGGGAAAAAAACTAATGTCATCTCAGCTTGACATTTACAAAGTGCATATAAGATTGCCATAGCTCTTTAGAAAGACTTCACAAAAAAACCCAAGAGGATGAATTGTTGTTGAAATAGGAAGGAGAGAGTATGAAAATCATACAATTGTAGAAATAAATCAACATTATAAATTCTACTATAATTTTAAATACCAATTTATCAGAAATGCTCTTATGTTCCACTGACCTCCAGCCACTACTTTTGCTTGGACAATACGCATTGTGATAATTAGCCCCCTATTGAACCATGTTTCCTGATATTGAAACCCTTATGGATTTCCTCTTCAATACTGAATCTGCTCTGACCCTATATAACCAAAAGATTGTCTAGTGAGATTGGAAAAGTAACAATGTGTTCATGATAGGCATATTTGTTATAATATGATCTATTCAATTTGTATATATTTTTCAGTCCAAGTAAATGTTTTCTATTCATTTATATTAATGTGCTGTCAATTCCAATACAAAGAGTTCAGCTGGGAATCCCTAAGCTGTCACAAAATCTTAGAATTGGAAGAAGGTTTGAAGGTACTCTTATCTAAACTTCCACTCAGTGAAGGCCTGTCAATTGCATTGCACCTGCATCCCATCATTCGTAAGTATCCTAAAAGCCCTAGACCTGGTCCTCAACATCAGCATCTCCTCCCTAGCCTACTCAAAGACTTCAAGCTAAGCAGTTTCATATGTGTTGAGTGATAACCTACTTTAAATATTTTACCCTTAAAAGAATCAAGGATCCCTGATTAAGATTATTAACCTTCCATTTTAAAACCAAGAAGTTTGAGATATTTGATAAAATTCACACTGTATTCTTCTTATGTAATATATAGTGCCTAAAATTAAGAAAATAGATTAGAAGTTCCTTTAAAGGTATAAAAAAGTTATGTTACTAAAATTTTAATCTAAAAGTCCAAGCTACACTATGAATAATGAACCAAGAAAAATGATAACTATAAAAATAATAATACATCTTCCTTCCCTTCTCTTTTACTCTATTTTTCCTATCATGTCTTCATTCATTGCTCTTTATTCAATTTATCTTTTTTCTACTACCTAACTTAATATACTCTTATTCTATATCTTCTACATCATATCAGACACATGACTGTATATTAGACACATGATGAAACAATTCATCAAGCCTAAGTTGATGGACCACCAGAGAATTTCCTTATCAATAAAGGATTGAAAAGTGACTAGGTAGTAATTGCATTTCTCACCCTCCCATTTACTTCATGGCACAACTTAAAGGATAAAAGAAAGAAGAATGTTAAAATATCACGTGTTTTTTTCTTAATAAACTGGTTTTTATGTCTGCGATGTTATAATACTCTTAGGACACTCATCTGTGACTATTTCATAGTAATTACATTAATTGCAACATAAAGAAAAGCAAGAGTGTCCAAAGTGTGGATGATTTTGCAAATCAGGTCAGTATCACAAAGTGACAATGATTCTGAAATTTAAGTTTACACATTACTATGCTCTAAAGAAAACTCCTATATGAAGATAAAATTAATTATAGGAAATTAAATTGTATTAATCAGGATTAGTGCTTTAATAAGGTTATGCCCATAAGAAAAGATATTCTACTGAGGAAACTATTTATATATTTGAGAGATTGGCTGGGAAAAATAACCCATGCATATGTCCCAAATTTTAAGTTGCCTCCGTTGCTTCTTTCTAATTGATTATGACATCTTTCTGTAGTTCCAGAAACATCAAGTGTCCAGAAATGATAGTGTGATCACTCTCAAAATATCCTCAACATGAATTAGGGGTTTAGAATGGGCAAATATTTATGTCGCATCCAACTTTATTGTATGAAAATAGGCATAGAAAAAGGACAATATTAATTTCAGTCTAACAAGGTTATATATAAATTAAAATAAAAATGCTTTATCTGATCATAGTTTACCATTTCTAACAAATGGCTTTCAGGCTAGCCAATAATTTCCCTTCTTTACCAATATTATGTTCTTAATATTCTTGTCAGCAGTTATGATCTTTAGTCAATCTCTCTTTATTTCTTTGTGATGTTTTATCATGAATTAAACCATCAATCTCTTAGTCATTTCTATGAATCATGTACATATTCTTCACAATTTGCCAATACCGGTAAGAATAAGCTTCAGCAGTTTATACATGGCCTTACTCAGCTTTCATCAGTAGATTGTCATCTTCCATGAACTCATAGACTTATAGTTAACATGGCATCAAATACACTGAACTGATTCCTCTCTTCATATATAATTAGCTACCTGTTATAATTGTGTTTTCAAAATACAATTCGATCAGTAACATTGTTTTCAGTATGAGTATTCAAACTGTGTTTTAAAAACTAACAATATTCTCTTTTTTTTATTACTCCATGATATTTGTCAATTTGCATCACTTGATAATATAAAAGAAAAGAAAATCACTTTTGTCTTAATTCATTTGGGCTGCTATAACAAAATACCATAATTCAGTGGCTTACAAACAAGAGAAATTTATTTCTTATAGTTCTGGAGGCTTAGAAGTTCAATATCAAGTTGCCAAAAGATTTGATGTCTATTAAGGGCCAACTTTCTGATTCGTAGACAGTACCTTTTTGCTGTGTCTTCATATGGCAGAAGGTGCTATCTAGCTCTCTTTTAAGCGGGGCCTCTTATCAGTGAACAATAACAATCATAAGATGCTCTGCTCTCATAGTCTAATCACCTCCATGAGGCCCCACTTCCTAATACCATTACCTTAGAGGTTATATATGCATTTCATCATATAAATTTTGGGGGGAACACAAGCATTCAGACTCCAGCAATTCTGCTGATGAGAAAGTAGAACTAGTAATGTTGAATAGCATTTGGAAAGACACAGAATAGTCAAGATCAAACATACTAGAAAAAAGCTAATTGTTGCGTATTAATCTAATTACTCACCAAATTTTGACCATCAAAACTTTTTCAATAGTCGTTTATAAAACAAAGAAGAAGAATGAAACATGGCTAGTCAATATTTAATGTATGAAATTTATTTTAGACTAAGACTATCTTAATTCTTACACTAGAATGTTACTTTATCGAAATGAAAAAGATCAAATTTTTAAAGTTTTTCACCCATAAAGCAAAATTGTGGCATATATCACAAGAAAAATATTACAGAAAAACTTTGTTATAATTTCAAATTTATGCAAATTCATTCTCATCATTGTACCTCACAGATTTTTCTTGTGCTCTTTCCTATTCTTAGAGTGTTTTCTCCCATTCACCATCCACCATCATAACTTCATTGATCCTCCAAGGTCAACTCAAATGTCACTTTCTCTGTGAAGTTTTATGCAATTCTAATAAGAATTAATTACCTCTCACTCTGATTTGATAGCACTTTATTATAGTTTTGTAAAAACTTGTTATTTTCCTCTATTAAAATACAAATTAACTTCTTTCAATATAGAGAAGATATCTTATTTTTTTATGGTTTGATAACCACTAGTGTAAATATTTAGTCATCCAACTATCTGTATTGTTAGAACTAAAGATTTAAGGAGAGTAGCATGAGTTTAAGTATTGAGCCTAAGGATAAAAGGGAGAAAATATATTCTTAGGGCCAGTGGGTTTGTTGACCAGGTCCTCCTAAATCTCTCATACCATAGTTGGAATAAGTTTGAGATACTGATATAATCTCTGGGTTTTTGTTTGTCTCTAATGGCTATCTCTATTTAATCCAAAAGATTCGGTTCCACCTTTGCCATAGTGTAAGATTTGGAGCTGAATAAGTGATTGGGGAAATGCTATTTGGGGGCCAAAGGGGAAAAAAGCCAAATTATTGACTTCTGACTTCAAAGGCATTGTCCACAGGTACAAATCAAAATATCGGAAAAACTATACGAACCTACAAAAATAGTCTTGTCCTCCAAACTTTACCTCAATCCTCAGCTTCTCAGATTATTAAACCTTGGTTGGGTTGGAGAAAGAGGAGAAGATTTGCAAACATAAAGGAAAAAAAATTGGTTTTGAGCATGGAGGGGATTTTCAGCTCTCAGATGAAGGCATTCTTTCCAGTCTGAGAAAGAAAATGTGAATAGAATGTGAACTTCTAATCTATATTGGAATTTGACAGCCTGGCTGATGTGTGTCACATCTAAAGTTAGAGGGACAGAAGCAAAGATGTCAGGAGGGTGGATTTAGTCAAGTGCAGAGTGCAGTCCACTGAATTTTCTGGAGACATATAGTGGCATTGATTGCTATCAAGGTTTATAAGTGTATTTCTTCTAATAGCATCTGTCAGTTGACCTACAATGAAGTGACACACATTCCTTCTGCTATGGAGTGTGGCAACAGACAAGAGGAGGTCCAGAGAAATCTTCTATCCTATTTTTTTAACATCTTATCTTTCAGACCCACAAAATGCATGAGTTAAGATTATTTTTATAAGGGTTATTTCTGAATCAATGTGATGTTCAAACATATTATTATGAAATTCTACTACATCTGAATTTCAAATCTTTCATATAATTCACATTTACCTCAAACATGTGGTAGCCAGAGTGTGTGATTTTTTTAATCTATGAGAAATTCTCAAAATATTAAAGAATTTTTTAAAAATATGTTTTCCTCTTACTTTTCTTTTCATCCTTTTTCCTAAACATCAACAATATGGACATATTTAATTCAAGGAAAACTGGCATCACATTTCTCAACATGCATGCAAATGATAGATAGGGAACAATAAGTGTGTTTTAAAATGTTTAGAAAAGGCAGACAGGAACTGTCTCAGAGTGTATTAATGACTTATAAGATTAAAATGATCTGAGTAATAATAATAATAATATGAATTGGGGATGGAATCCAATAATAATATGACTGATCTTGCTCAGGTGTTCTGTCTTGCATTTCTTACGTTAAACAATCTTAGTTTCTCCACTATAAGATCATGAATGTATGGTTACTCAATTGATTTCTCCAAATTTCCCTGGCTCTCCACTATCCAATTATTTTACAATACAGTGCCTTGAATATCTTAATGGAATAACTGGCACAGAATCTCTTTTATGTTAACATTGGATCTTCAAACACCTTCACCATTACAACATGCTTAGGGAGACAATTAAAGTAAATATTTTTCAAAGATGTTTGAAATGAAATAACTTTGGTTATTCTTTATATAAACCAATCTATTTATGGCTTCTTAATGAATAGAAGGAATGTGCATTGAATATAGCAAAACAAGCTACTGTTGGGAACAAAAATGTACTTGCACAAGTGCCATATTTTTATCAAAACTTTAGAGAAAAATGATATATTTCTCCTTATTTAAACACGTTAGTCCTCCCACACACATGTGTGCACGTACACTCACACACATATCAATCTGTCACTATAGAAAAAGCCAATGGTGATTGTTCATTTTTACTACTTACCCCCAGTATCTTGGTTTGTCACTCACATGGACAGTACTCTTATGTTCTTGGCTAGAAACTACAGTTTTGACTTATACAAAAGGTCTGGTTATCTTCAACTTGTCAACTGCTTTATACTGTGAGGAATGCTTAGCACCTGGATTTCCAATGAAGCTGGATACAGTGATTACTGTAACAGATTCAGGCTTCAAAATTGCTTTACTGTGGCAAATTACATCCAAGAACAGGTTTTCTATGTGTTCTATGAAAGTAGGTGACTATGCATCCCATTCTCTTTATTCATAAAAATCCAGTCTTTTTTACAACTGACAGTTTAAAGATTAGACTGCTCACTTTTTACAATTGTCTATGATTAGAAAGTAAATGAGAAACAAGTTAAATTTCTATAGAAGTTTGATTGATGCTTCAGATATAAAAGTAACTAATCATTTTATAATTCCATATTACCATTTTTTTTTCTTTTCACTTCCTTGCTTCTATCTGTCACAAATTCAAAGAGGCATAGTCATTTCTTGTTTTGTTTGTTTTGTTTCATTTTGATTTTATGGCAAGAAGGGTTATCTTCCTTAGAGACTCATAAAATAATGCATTTAAGATTTTATCTTAACTTCTTTAGATGTACTATCTAAGTTTTCAAAGACACAGCTGTTCTATGACTAAAATTCAGTCATAGGATCCATAATTGACAAATTATGATTGATGAATTCAACTAAATATAAATCAAACTACATGTATATCAAAACACATTTAAACATACACATATAACAAACTAACAAAAGTTATTTGCAACACATAATAAACAAAGAATCCCCATAAACAAGGAATCTTCTCTGTATAAATAATCCCTATAAATAAAGGAAAAATAGGCCAAAAGAAATGGGAGACAGTTACTAGCACAGTGTATTAAAAATAGTAAGATCATTAAATATTTTATGAAGAAATGGGTAAATAAATGTGTCTGCTCAATTGTCCTAAGATTTCCATTAAAAGCTTCACTTTTCTGGAATTTAGCAGAAAAGAGATTACAGAAAGCTCATATCTATCTGTATATATACTTTATATGTATGCAAGTATATGTATATATATGTACACATATGCATGTCTTTTCTCTTTATATTATCATGTAAGTAGGAAGTGTATAATGTCACAAAAAAGAACAATATATACATATTTAACTTATAGATAACATTAACTTTATATTGTTATAGCTCTACTTCTGCTCGTTGTAGAAGAAATAAGGTAGAGACATGATAGATGATGATGATGATAGTAAGGTGAGATAGATAAGTATAGATTAAATGTTTTTCTTAATTCCTCATTGCCTCATTTAGCCAGATGACCTTGTAGTGTACTGGAATAGGTAGAGTATATGTCTCCACTTCATCCATGTTGGGCTTTGCCCATGGACTTTCTTTGGCCAATAGAACACGAGGTGACATGACTTAAACAGAGGATTTAAACATGCTTGAGTGGTTAGACTGGTGTGGTTTGGTCTCCCATGCTCCTAATCCCTGGATAGTTGCTTTTCCAAGAGAAGTGTAGAACTATATGGAGCAAGCCTAAAGCGAACCTGCAGCCTTGAGCTGGAACCTTGCCTATAGCTATTCTGCAGAATCATGAGCAAAAAATATGTGTCTGTTATTATAAATCACTGAATTTTAACATGATTTTCTGTGCAACATTTTTGCAGTATTAGTGGATTAAATTTTTTAAATGGTATCAAAAATGAAACGCTGCCGTATACAACCTTTCCCAAAAATGGTTTCATGATTGGGTAGTGAGTGTTGAAGCAACTATTATAAGAGGCTGAGAAAATGATAGTCCATGTTATTATGGTAGCAAAATATTTGGTAATACTATCACCTGTGGTAAGCAAGTATTGCCGGATGGAGGTTCAGCTGCCCACCACCAGAGAACTAGACATGAGAGATGAGTGTTGGTGAAGGAAAAGTGGTGAATTTATTAAAGTGCTGGCGGCCCAATAAGGTGGCAGATTATTGTCTCAAAGACCACCTCATCTCCTCTACTTACTGAGCAATTTATAAAGGGAAGGGACAACCGGGATGGCAGAAAGCAAGCTTTGTGCAAGTCATCATGACTTGCATAATGGTTATCAGTAAACCATAGGTCATCTGTTGGATCTTGTCATCAGTAGTCTGCAGATGGTCTGTTCCAGACTCTTGATCTGTTGTTCCTCAAGGTCATTTTCTAATCTTGTGCACACAGCTGTGTAAGCAAGTAGCACGTTAATTCCAAATGTTTAAGACAGAACAAACTAAAAGCGTACTAGAAGCAAAATGGCTTCTTTTTAGCTAGCCTAGCATTGTAGTCTGCATGGCCCGTGGGGTGCGCTTACACAAGAAGTCAGAAAATGTATTTAATGACCTTTTGGCACTGGGCAAATTCGTTGCCCAAACTTGGCAGTATGTTGATATCAGTAACAGTAAGTTTTAGTTGCATGTGATATTACCTCTACAGAGATGAACTCAAAGAAAAACTAGCCAGTTTGCAAGCATAATATAAGGGAACATAGAGATTCCTTGCTCAACAAGCCTATTTTTCCAGATTGCCACAGAGTAGTGAGCATTAAGTTGAGAGAGGCATGGGAGTGTGGATGCAAAGAAATACCTTATGCTTGAGAGTTAGTCCTAAGGCAGAACTTCTGGCATGGCTGCTTGTGAGAAGCAAATAGATCAGAAGCCAAAAGAATTTTGAGTAAAGTATATTCCAAAGAAACTATAAGCTTGGATTTCAGTCATTTGATTATTTAAAAGTTAAGATAAACATTAAGTGCCCAGATTTACAGTATAAGGACTTCGCTGTGAAATTTGTACAGACCCTGATAAGAAAAAAAAATATTTATGATACTTGTAAACAATAAGGCAGACCTTTTTCAGGACCAGCAGGATGGATGTAGGGACCACTTCAGTGGAGTTTTATAGTAGTGGAAAGAGATTGGACTTAACTTCAAACACAACAAGGAAAAGTGGAAATTTACAGTGAAGGAGCAGGGTGGGGCTCAGTGAATGAAAAATCACTAAGAAAAACATCAAGGGTAAGAGCAAATTCTGGCTAAACTGACCTAAGAGGATTATTGCTGAAGGCAGGTCAGTGTGATCAGACATCACCTAAGGGAGGGGAGAAGAGGAAGAACCTGATCAGATATTGAGGGTGATTAGATATCCAGGGTGGTCAAGGAGAGAATCTTTGTCATTCCCAAGAAAGTTTATTCTTCAAAGCCTAGTTCAGCTATGCCCATGGAGTATGATAAGAAAGGAGAAATTTCCTAGAAGATGAACAGCAGCTATGGAGAACAATGGACAAGGGAATTCCTTTCAGAAAGCAAAATCTGGATCTAATCCAGAAGCTTCCTCCTTCTCCTCTTCTTGTCCTAACTAGGGCAGAATCATCCTAAAGCAAGTGATTATTAACTATATTCTTCAACATCTGAGTAATAGTCACCTCTATATGTCCTATTTTCAGAACTAAATAATACCTTGTCTAGTAAGATGAGAAGGCAGTGACTTTCAAATGCTACAAATTAACTTTTATTTATGTCCAACTCTCTATGTTTAATTTCATCTTCTACATGGCTACAACTTTCACTCCAATCTAAAGTAAAACTGTAATGGAAAAAAATGTTATTCACTGTGTGGAAAGTCTGGGTAAACATTTATTCCTAAGGAAAATAAAGATTTTATTATCTGGTTGCCTTCTGGTATCTACAGATATTATAATATAGAGATATTTTGACTTCTGAATAAATACACAAAAATATAAGATGTTTTGATTTCAAAATTAACTTGGGCTTATAAGTAAGATGGACTGACTCATTTATACATGCTGTTTTTGGAATAAAAAGTTAATAGATTTCCCTTATAATTCCTTTCTAAAAGGAGTTTAATAATTATTATACCTAGGCTTAACAGGCAAGGGTTTTAAAAGAATGAATTAATTGTCCTTCTTTTGATGTTTTCTTACAAACTAATTTGTATCTGAATAGCTATTTTCTTCTAGAATTTCTATAACTTTTTTGTTAAACTAAATAGATTCAAATTATATTGTTTTCTCAGTTACTTATGTAAAAAATAGTCTCACAGTAGATATCAGAGTCAAAGAATTATGCATAATAGTTCATAAGAGAAAGAGTGTTTTTATTTTAGCTTGGGGGAAATGGATTTGAATGAAGTCCAGTTTTTATCAAATTGTATTCAACTAAATTGATTCTCTCTACCTTAAATAAAATTTCATACTTCCTTTCTAAGTGTCTAAGACATTTACATAAACTGTTTTATAATGCTGATTAAATTCAATGCTTGCTAATTCCTGTGGGAATTAAAGTCCATGAAATCTTGTTTTAACTATTATTTGGGTTTTTTTTTGTCTAAATCTCTCATTCTATGCCCACACACATACAACTCAGATGAGAAGGTGATTGACACTTTTAAAAAAGTCATTTATTTGGATAACTTTAAGATTCTCTTCACAAATGTTTTCATCTCAGGCCCAGTGGATGTCAATTTCTATGTTGGTATAAAGTGTCAAGTGTAAATACCTTTTGATCCATAGAAGAACACCATATTGGGATTTTTACTTCACTAAGTAGAGTATCTGCCTCAGCAATGAACAAATTGAAAATACTTTCTATAAATACTTTTACTACTGAGCAACTAGTTCATATTATTTTATCAGTCATCCCTTAGAATACATTTAAATCTCAGATTCATAAGCTATAATAAATACCATTGAAATTTGTGCTAAAAAATAAGTACAATAAAATTAAATGAAGACCTTTTAAATGAATAGAGAAAGAATTTATCAGCAAAAGAAAAAATGTTTATAGTCCTATGGTTTCTTATATTTTTCATACTTTTCTTATGTCATATGCTTTAAAAAATTCTTAAGTAGTGCTTTGAAATGTATTGTGAAATTTAAAAAATCTGCCATCTGTAATATTTCATCAAATCCGTATACTTTTTCTCATTAGAATATGTCAGAAGAGGTGTATCTCTTAGTAAAATATTCTATTGGTCCTGGGACTGCAAATATATCATCTGCAAGATTTTCTTTCTCTAAACATACAGGGAAAGATGATGTGTTCTCATTCTGGGAATGTTTATGTTTACTCAAATGTTGATGTGATTTATCTCTAATGGTTATCAATAGAGCCTTGACTAAACTGACACTGTGTATATGCCAATAAAAAAATAAGTGACAACTAAGATAACCCTTGAAACAAATTATGTTCTCTGGCTATGTGGTCTTGCATTTGTCCCTCGGATCTGCTACCAACGTTTTTACTTTACAATTATGAATCTTCCACTGGTTTGAGTTTTCAAATAGAAGATAGATGAGAAAATACCCTGCCCCCTTATAAAGAAGTTAGTTTTGTTATTTCCTGATTTAAATATAATTCATATGTAGAGAGAGAAATAGTTTATTGTTAAGAATTTAATATATTCAAGTAAGTTAATATGCTGAGCATAATTGTCTATAAATTTATAATCAAGGACATTGAATTATGAAATTTACTTTTCAAGTTATTTAGAATATCCAAGCAGCCTGGTATGAAACATTTTATTTCTATGTGGCAATAATATATAGTACCAACAGCTACTATTCTTAAATTTTAAAAATTTAAATAAGACCTTTCAATTTAGCATACAGTTACTTTGTTGTGCTATAAAATGATGAAGACAATGCTATAAGGCATACATGTGGCTATGCTTCTATAATACTCTGGAAAGAAGTGGAGAATATCCCCCATTGATGTGCTTAGGACTGAGGGTGAAAAACCAGCAATAACTCAGGGGAGGTACTGCAAAGAATTACAAATCCCCTTCCTATAGTAGAATGGTGATATATTTGGAGATAAATAGCCATAGATTCCATTAGATCTGTTTTATGCATGAAAACTTGTTCACAGAAGGAGACCAAAATACATTACAAGATATCATATATGTTCTCTTTTTCAAAAGTAGTTGTTTTTGGAATACCAGAAATACCAACACAACAAGCTAATGAAAGTCCAAAACATATGGAGACTTTGGGTTTTGGAGACACTGGCATGAATCCCAAGCCTGAATAAAGATGCCTTTGAGAGATAGGAAGGTTAATGGATCTCAGTTCCACATCCAATAATTTATCTTAAACCTGGAAAAAACCATTAGGTTGACCAAACATGATTTTATTGTGGTGTAAAGAACTACAGCCTACATGCAGCACAGAGGAAGAGAGTTCATAAACAGATGCTTTTAAATTTTTTAATATATTTCCTAATTTGCCCTGGGAAGAACAAAAAATACATTAAACCTAACAGAAAAGAGGGGGGGAGTGTAGAAAGTGATATTAATTCACAAGTAATAACATAAGCATAGATTAAAATAACAAAAATATTATTTTAAACTCAAAGTAATTTTGTAGAAAAATTTGCCAGAACTCGGGGTACCCAAGCATGTCCACATTTAAGTATATAATATAGAAAAACTTTTGCAGAGGTCTATATAGAAATATAGACAATACAAATATTTTAAAGGGTTTTGTGGAAGAAAGGGATCAATTGGGTACCATGAATGGGAAATAGGAGAATCAAGACTGTTACATATATGTGCTGGAATACCATTGCAATATTCAGAGTCAAGAAAAGAGTTTTATGTATGTCAACATTACAGATCTCAAAAATATAATATTTTCAGTGAAAAATAGTAAGAAACACAAATAAATTTTTTATGATTTATGCAAAGTAAGCATATTCAAATACAATTTATATTTTATAAGGATTCTAATAAATATAGAGAGGGTAGATAGCAAGAATATTCATTTGCTATATTAAAACAGGTATCTAGAGTGGGTGGGGAAGTGGAAAATTGTTTTTTAAGAAGAGTACACCAAGATACCCAAAGCAATATAATTACAGTGTCCTTAGTGATTTGTTCTTCATTATTAGTAATTTTGTGAGGAAATTGAAAAGGAGAAATCCCTTGCAGATTAGAAATTTATTTTAATTATCTCTTTATTAGTCAAATATTGCCACAATAATGAAGTGAAACAAACCTCTGCAAAATCTTAGCAGCACACAGCAAAGAGCATTTATTTTTCCCACTCACAAGATTTCAATTTGAATTTGGTAGACCTACATCAGGTTGCACATTAGCTAGGTTCATGTCCAGGATTCAAGTTAAATTCAATTCAGCCTCTTGAGCCAGCAGTTCCCCGGGGCATTTTCATACCATGATATGTATCAGTGGAGCACAAGAGGCAAAGCCAAGCCATGTAAACGCTTTTAAAATCCCTGCTTGCATCACATGCCACCAAAATTTCTTTAGTCAAAGCTGATTATGTGGCTGAGCCCAATATTAGCAGTATGAAGAGATAAATCCCTTCATTCCAGATACCTGAAAGATACCATGCAGAGGAATGGAGAATTGGGATGAGGGAAATTCAATCTGCCACTGTAAAATTTACTTACCTTGTCCCAACCTGAACATTTTTAACCAATCACAGAATCAGGCTTGACGTGTAGGACCTTATGATCTACTCCAGATCCAATGAAGATCCTCTTCCTCAGAATACCAAAAAAACTAAACATACGAGTAAACTCTCCTCCATGTACCATTAGTAGAATAACTACAATAAACACTCCTGTTTTAAAAGGGGGAAAACGAGAGGTGCATAGTAGCTATTGTTCCACAGCAATTCTGAAATTCTGGAGGCCAAATGTTACAAGGTTCACCTCACTTGTGGGTAGGACATGTCACATGATCAGGCCTCTTACCTGCTTCCTGGGAGTAGTTGCTCGGACTATTTTTGTCTAGGATTTTGATATTATCACATGAGATGTCCTTCTTTCATATCATCTCCCTTGGCCATATCTGAAAAGAGAATTAAAGAACATATTCTTAACGGCTGGATGGCTTTTAAGTTCATGTTGTTGAAACTGTATGAAGTTGGTGTTTTAGAGATTATTTTTATATTTTGAATAGCAAAGCATTGTTTTGCCAATAGTGATCTCTCAAAAATTTTGTAGTTTTTCTATGTTATTCAAGTCAATTTCATAAGCCATAACTCTCTTTGAATCATGCCATTTCCTTTATACTTACTTACTGAGGTTATGAACATAAATATAAACTATATACTTGAACTTTTTATGGGATCTCTTTTGCCCAACTCAAAGAATCTACAAAATATGAACCATTATCCTTTCAGAAGTCTAACAAACGTTGTGCCAGTAACATCCTTGAATGTGTCACCCCCTGATACTTTTTGGTTTTTTGTTTTTGTGTTTTTGTTTTTTTCAGTGACAGAGTCTCACTCTGTCACCTAGGCTGGAGTGCAGTGGCACAATCAGCTCCCTGCAGCCATGAACTCCCAGGCTCAAGCAATCCTCCTATATAAGGCTTCTGAGTAGCTGGGACTACAGGTATAAGCTACTGTGCCTGGTTTGATGCCTTGTCTTAATGTCAGCACCCTGGATATGGCCTTTGTTCTGAAGCTGTGTTTTAGTGGCACTAGTTTCTTTAAGAAAAAAAAAAACCCTATAGGACTATTCTTGGCGAACTCAAAATCTGCTAGCTCTATTCCTGCTATTATAGAAAACAATTTTACAGAACATTTGCCTTTGTGCATGACGGATCTCCAGCTTTCCAACCTAGGATACCTATTTCTTTACCATTTGCCACTTGACCTCATATATAACTATACCTCTTTCATTAGTTTTTTGTTTTTGATTTACTCCTTCTTCAAAGTACCAATTTCTTTGTATGTTAGATTAACACTTGCTGCAGTAAATTCTAAAATTTCAGTTGTTTACCACAATTATAGATTTCTTGCTTAGGTAAGAGTTTAGTGCAGATGTTCCTGTTTGACAGGCCTTCCATCAGCACATAGGCTCCTTTCATTTTGTTGTTTCTGTCTCCTCTAAAGAGTGAAAAAGACATACCTGCTTTCTAACTTTCTTGGACCGGAAATAAAACATAACTTCCACTCATTTTCCCTTAGCAAGTACTAGTTACGTGGCTGTGCTGAATTTTGATGGGCTTAGGGCTATTAGGCTGTCTCTTCTTAGCAATAGTTTCACACTATAGAAGGGAAAACACAGCTTCAGTGGATAGCTAGCTCTATCTACCGTAGAAATATAGCCAATCTTCTGATAAGTTAAATAATATTTTCTCTATAAGTGATTCCATGTAAAAGGTCAGTATTATATTTAAAGTATCACAAATATGCAATTGGCTGAAAATAAAATAAAATATTTTAAAGATATAATAATATCAATTGGAAATAGGTTTTGATATTTTGAAATGTTGAAAATGATCTACATTTTAATTAATTCCACTGGAGAGCTTTTCTCCATCTTATTCTTTTATTTCAGCCTCCATACATTCATATGGCCCCATACTTTACTTCCAAGTTGCCTCACTTAATATTTTTCCTATCCTATCAATACAAAAATCCTCACAGATTAGAATATTAGAATGAAGATTTCAACATACTACAAATCATCAGAAGAACACTGATTCCAACATTACTCCTTTAAATTTACCAAACTGAAGGAAAGAACTTAAGTTCAACAGTAAAATTTATCAAGCATGTATAAAGTAGTCCCATGTTAGAACTAACCACAAGTAAATTAATTTGCATGTTTTAAGATGATGATAGACATATTGCTCTGTGATTAATATTACCTGACTAAGAAGGTAGTGAAAACAAAAGTAGTGAAAATTTGAGGAACAAATGCCAGATAATTTATCTGCTTAGAAAAATAGGAAAATACTAAACTAAAAAAAAAAAATTGAGTGCTGATATATACCAGACACTATACTAGAAACTGGAATAATAAAGATAGTAAGTCATAAAATCTAATTTTAAAGTGTTTATAATATAAGAAGATACACAAATGTGTCACTAATATACCATGTGATAAATGTCACAATATAATAAGAATAGGTCAAGAAAACAACAGATAGGTCAAGAAAACAACAGAAGAAATACAAAACATGTCTAGGGACTTGTAGTGGATTGAATAGTGCCTCTCACTCCCTAAATTCATGTCTACTTAGAACCTCAGAATGTGACCTTATTGGGAAATATGGTCTGTGCAGGTGCACTTAATTAAAGAGCTCATGATAAACTTGTCCTAGATTTAGGGTGGACCCTAAATCTAATGACTGATATCTTTATAAGAGGAAGGAGAGAGATATTTGGATATAGAAGCTCAGATAAGAAGGCCATGTGGAAACAAAGGTAGAGGATAAAGTTACATAGTTATAAGCTAAGGAATAATGATTCTCGGGATGGAGCCACCAGAAGCTTGGATGAAATAAGGAAAGATACTTCTCTAGAGCCTTCAGAGGAAGCATGGCCTTGTTCACACCTTGATTTTGGACTTCTAGCCTCTAGAACTCTAAGAGAATAAATATCTGGTGTTTTGAGCCACCAAATATGTGGTAACTTATTATAGCAACACTATAAAATCAATACAGGACTTGAAAAGATTCCTAAAATTCATTAAAAATGAATTTCAATTTAAAAACTGGCAACTCATTATTTTGACCTTCACTTCAATGGCTAATTATTATATCTACTTGTTCTAGCATAGAACCGTTCTAAATGTAAATATAGTAGTTTGATATAACAATATCAGGTGATGAAATAAGCTCATGAAAAAATTCTTATCATTAATCATTAGGGAAATGCAAATAAAATTAGCAATGAGATACCACTTCATACCACATTAGGATAGCTATTATCAAATAAAAGAAAACACCAAGTGTTGACAAAGTTGTAGAGAAATTGGAATACTTGTGCATCACTGGTGGAAATATAAAATATTGCAGCTGCTGCAAAAAGCAGTACATATGATCTACCAATTCTTCTTCTAAATATGTGCCCTAACAAATTGAAAGCAGGGACTTGAACAGATATCTGTATTCTGATGTTTCTAATATCAATATTCAAAATAATCAAAAGATGAAAACAATTAAAATCTCTATAAATGAACACACGGATAAACAAAATATGGTATAGACATACAATAGAATATCATTCAATGTTAAAAAGAAATGGAATTCTGATACATGTAAGAACATGAATAAAACTTGAAGATGTTATACTAAGTGAAATAAGACAGATACAAAAAGGTTAAGTATTCTAT
>VSMD01108005.1:0-11229 GCA_008750895.1 Mirza zaza | reverse complement strand
AGTCCCAACCAAAGCCAAATTGTTGATCTGTCATTTTCTGCATTGGAGGTCCAGTGAAGTATGTCTTTTTCCTCCCTTGTTAGTTGAGTTTATTAATGATGCCTCTCTTGCCTAGTAGTAGTATAGTAATCTTTATTGGCCTAAGACGTCAATATATAGTCTGTGGTTGCTATGGCAATGATAACCTTTTATAGTTATTCTCCTCTTTCCTGTTTGCAAACTCAGACCTCAATTTAGTTATTAAGACTAAGCAAAATTTCATCTTTACAGCACAGTGAGTAGAAAGGACCTCACACTGGAAATAAAATCCAGGGGAGTCCCAGCTCTGTCTGGATTTGCCTAAAGAACCTAGACCAGTGACTTAATCTTTCTGAACTTCAGAGACTTGAGATGAGACTATTTCTAAGACCTCTTTTGACATTATTCAACTCAAAACTGAACAGGCACAAATGTGTTTAGCTCTATCAGACAGTTATATCTGCTGCCATTAATGCTATGCAGAAGAATGCAGTAAGAGAAATGGTTTCCCAACTGAACCTCTTAATGAGCAAACACTGCAGCTGCCCTTACTTGATTCATGGAAGACCATATACAATTGGAAGTTTTTGTTTTGTTTGTTTGCTTTGTTTTAACAAAGGAGAAATGGTATAAGGATGTACTTGGGAATTATAAATATTAGGTGCTCAAACATTTCCATGGTAGATATGGCATCTTGTCCTTTAGTTAGTATTCTGTGGTCATGTTATCAAATCACATTGTTACTTCCTAGAACCTAGGAAAAGATTGGTTTTCCATTTTGGGGAATGGGTCCCTCTCCAGACCCTGATTGGTTTTACTCGGTCTACTGAGATAAACTGGTTATATTAATTAATATATGCTTATTTCAATCTAGGGTCTACTTTGTTACCTCATCACCCTTCTCTTTTTTCCCCAGCCTCTACCCCATTTTCAAAACCAGTCTCTTGACTGCACTGACATGAGACCTTGTGTTCATAGTGCTCATCTCATGAAAAAAACAGCCAAGTTAAGTGAAGGGCTAGACTTTAAATAAGTGATCTTGTTAGGAAAGATCAAAGCGTGTGCCCTGGAACTCATCTGTATTTACATTTACAAGACTAAAGCATTACCTTCCACACCCAACAGGTCCAGTCTGTGTTATATAATCCTTTTTACCTTACCAGACCTACCTTTCTTCCTGACCACCTTGTGCTGCACCCTGCTTGGCTGCTTAGTCCCTCCTGCTTTAACTAGACTTTCTGGACGTGATACTTTATCCGCTTAGATCTTATATGGCTGGCTGCCTCTTCTGACTTTCAAAGTTTGATTCCACGTTTTAACTGTTTCTGGCCAGTTATGTTTTGTTATTACTCATATTTCATTAGAAGTTTTCCTGGAACCTTTAACAAATGCCCATTTGGAATTAAGTTGTATTGGCCTGGCTTTTGTGCACATTAGCATACATGATTGATGTTAAGAGAATACCCACTTTGCCATCTATTCACTTGTCCCCAAGCCCACCCAATTTAAATTATCGGAGAAGTTTGCTGACGCCACTGAGAACCTATCTGGTTTCAGATTCCACATATTTTGCTTGACCAGGTTTGAACACAGTTCAAAGTCCAAGCTGAAGTTTTACTAGTACTTAGAGAATGCTTCATGCTGGAACATGGTGGAAGAAGAATAGTTGGGTCTCTGGTTTTTTTGAAGATTATTTCTCTGACTCTTTTAGTTCTTCATATGCTCTGAAGAAAGGATGGTTTATTTCCTGACCACAATTAAGTTTTAGTGCTCTGGAGCTCATGGAAGACTAAGAAATTCCCTTGTAACCAAAGACCCATCTTCAAATCCTTAGTATTCCCATGTATACCATAAACTACCACCTTAGGATTATCTGAGTTCTGCATTTTCCCCATGATCTTCTAGTCTGACTGCCCCTCTCCCCCACAGGTCATTAGAGTCTTGTACCAATGACAGGGAGCTCAGATCTTGTTCTCATAGATTCTTATACACTCCTGCAAGAGCTGCAATGCCAGAAACAAAAAACTTAACAAAAGCATTTAGTCATAAAGACTAAAGACTCCAGCAAGCAGATGCACAACACCTGGTTCATTGACCTAAAACTTGATCAGTTTAGGATGCAGCATTTTTTATATGACTTAATTCTATAGTTAAATTTACAGCCCATGCCCCTAGAGGACCAGAGAAAGAGATGGCCTCTTCTACTCTGAGGATTCAGTCAACCACCAGTACCCCTTCTGGCCAGGCACAGTGTCTGTGTAACAGAAGGCACTGTTTCTTTTTCTTTTTTAGCAGATCCAACCAGCTATGCCACAGGGCATATTTGCTGAGCTATGGCTGAGGAATCTCCAACAAGAACCATGAGGCAGAACAACTTCCAGCTCCACTTGGCATTGCTCTTACATCCTGGAAGGACCTAAGATGCCTTTGCAGGGTGCCAGGATTTGGCACCCTCCAACATATCAAGGCTTTGGAGCACGGTACTGGGGTCATTAAAAGGCATCATGGAGATCATATTTCATTACTCTTGGCTTTCCAACCCCATGTCTGAAAAGCTATCTGGTGCTCTGTTATACTTTCATATGGGTCAAGGGCTGTGGCAACAGCCACTACCAGCTTCTTCCCTGCTGACCTGAAAATTTTTTCTCAGGACTCAATTCCAAACTTTTCCCTGTCTTTCATCACATTTTTATTCTCATTTTGGTCAGTGTGTTCACTGAAATTTCCTTTATATCCATGCACAGGTGCCTCAAGGCTGCAAGACTTTGGTTAGGTCATGTTGCTCATTTACACGGCCTCTCAGGATACGCTTTTGGATTGAAATCCTAGATTTACATTCTTTTATTTTTACCCTCTCACTCCCAGACTGATATCTTAATGGAGAAGGTAGACCAGAAATTCAAGTAGTATGTTTCTAGAACCCTAACAGGGTTACTGAAGTCGCTCCATAACAAGTTCAGTCACAAATACAGGCGTTCTACTATAGACATTCTAATAGACTCTGGTTTAAGAAGGGTAAACTTGTGTCTGAAGGGAAGATACCTCCAGATTGTCTTATTGTTTTATATCATAAGATGGCCTTCTTGGGAAGGGTTTACCAGCCACCTTATAGCTATACTCCATCCATAAAGTATCAGGCACCACACACCTCTAGAAAATTTAAGGGAAAACACAAAGCCACACTCTGATATTAGTGACTAGGCACTAACATTTCTCAGCTATCCCCTAGCTTGAGCCTAGATGTCCTCTGAGGTCATTAATGACCATTTCCCAATTGATAGTTAAACTCCCATTCTTGAGAATGGGTGCCTTTCCTACCTTCCCTTTGTAGATGCTTGTTTCACTCTTTTGGCCCCTTGGCCCCTGTCATTTCTATGGTGCTCTTGCTGCCATAAAATCAAGCTTCATAACCCTCCAAAAGTTAATGGTACTCGCTTATTCAACACTGTGAGTTTGGTGAGAGCAAGTACTTTTTCTCCCTCACTATTGTATCTTCAAGTTTTAAAACCATGTGTGGTACTCAGTGGACTCTCAGATATTTGCTAAATACATAAACCTGGGAATGCAAATAGGAGTTTTGCCCTTTTTGCCCTTCCTTGCCTTCTTCCTGATTTTGATACTAACTAGACATGCGGCATCTCCAGTCTCTTCTCACCTACTTTGCTCCCCACATTGCTTCTGAACAACATGATAGTTTTGACCAGACAGACTAATGTGATCTTTGTTATCTGCTGATTGCAAAGGATGGGAGATAAAATAATCATTGCTATATCCCCTCATTTTACTGAAGGCCCAAGAGGTAAAGTGAGTTGCTCAAGATTATATAGCAGCTGTACTCCATAATATTCTATACCCTTGCTTCACCAACTTGGTTGACTACCCACTCATTTTATTTCTGATCACCACCTTATTCCCTCTCTCAAGGTTCTTAGATGTCAGCTTTACTAACTATGGGAAGGGGCCACAGTCTAGACTTCAGCCCATAATAAGCTTGTAGAATCTTCTGTCCCATCTCTTGTATAGAATTAGGATTTTTCATGGTGACAAGTAATTTCAGGGATTTGTGGCCTATGCCTATACTGAGATATACTTTATTAAATGCCTACATGATTGGTACACTGATCCTGTCCTTTGGTAGATTTACATCTTTGGTTGAATGTGGCCAGGAAACATTATCCAGAATCCTTTTCCAAGGCTTACCCATGACCAGGGCAAGCACCTGGAGCCAGCGTTAATAGTATTTCTCAGTTTTTTTTGTTTTGTTTTGTTTTTTTGAGACAGAGTCTCGCTCTGTTGCCCAGGCTAGAGTGCTGTGGCGTCAGCCTAGCTCACAGCAACCTTAAAGTCCTGGGCTAAAGCAGTCCTTCTGCCGCAGCCTCCCCTGAAGCATGCGCCACCATGCCTGGCTAATTTTTTCTATATATTTTTAGTTGGCCAATTAATTTGTTTCTATTTTTAGTAGAAACAGGGTCTCGCTCTTGCTTAGGCTAGTTTTGAACTCCTGACCTTGAGCAATCCTCCCACCTCGCCTCCCAGAGTGCTAGGATTATAGGCGTGAGCCACCGCGCCTGGCCTATTTCTCAGTTCTTCTTGGAGAGTAAGCATGTGTTCTGTCCATCCATACCCCTACCACCACCACCATCACCTGGTTCTCTGATAATGTATCTATATCCAGTATAGGCAACTGTTTGTCCCAAGTTATCACTCCTCATTCCTAAGTCAAAATAATTTTCCAAGCTACCAGGAGCTTTTAGGCATCAGCTTCTAGCACTCCAGTGTCTGAGACTTTTGCCCCAGGTTTTAGTTTCCTTCCCATGCTGAAGGTCTTGGTTTGGCCTTGTTTGTTTATCAAAACCAGTGACTAGTGCTTGACGGAAGCAGCCCATCAGCCAGCCAGTCTTTGCTATAGCACAAAAGATTAGGTAACTTGGAAAACACATTACTGTTACCCCCAAAGAAATAGTGATAAGGTCCCAACTAATTTAACGGAGTAAGAATGGTGATGGGATGAATATAACATATAGTATGAAGGAAATTACTTGTATTTTTGTTGTTGAAGAAGAATTGGAGTCAGATTTGGTTCAGACTTAGTGTCTGGGTGGCTGGGAAAATGTTAACATCATTAGCAGAGACAGAAAAATACAGAGAACAAGGGAGTTTGACCAGGGCTTTGGTGAGGGGTCAGGGGTGGAGGGATAAACATAGTATGGGACATAATCAGTTGGAAGTTCCACTGAACTTCCTAATAAGATTATGTTTATTGGGCAGTCAGAAATATGGAGTTGGAGGTCAGGAAAGAACCCTAGGACAGAATTTTAGATTAGGAAATTACCATACCAAGCTAGTTTTGAAGTCACAGCATTGTTTATGTGTAGAGTAAGATATGGACAGAGCCTTCAATAGACACGTGCCCATTTAAGGACGGGAAGGAAAGAGAGGACTATAGTTTCAAGAGGTTAAAGTTTGGGCACTCATATCTTTTAAATGAGTGGGAGGTGGGGCAGGTTGAGGGGAAGGATCCAATGGGGTGGAGCAGAGTAAACCTGCAAGAAAGGTATGGGGAAGTAGTTTGGGATGAAGGTAAAAGAGCTTTAGGCTTAAAGTACCCAACCTCAGCATAACGAAAGTGAAGAAAATGGTGAAATTATGGAGACATCTCAGTAAGAAACGGGAAGTTGACAACTTAAATCCCAGAATGCAAGCAAGGTCCCTACAAAGATGAGAGGAGCTCAGAGGGGTGGAAAGCATGAGGGAGGTAGGAAGAATTTTAAATAGGAGGTAGCCACCATGAAGAATATGAGCATCTCTTGTAGGTGGACAAGGCTGGTGGACCAGCAGTGAGGGTCCTGTTGAGGAGGGGTGGCTTACACTGGAGAGAATAGTCAGCCAGATTTGGTGGTTTTTCTACTACATCAGCAACTTGTAATCTGGAGCAGGAATAGTTAAGTGGTGGGAGGACAGTGAGAAAAGGGAATCTGTCTACTTAGTAGAGAGTCTGAGTAAGGACATCCTTGTCAGGGGAAAAAGGTATAGGAGGGGTAAAAAGAGTAGGTAAACTGAGAAAGGGAGTAGTTTCGTGGACAGAGGTGATGATAAGGGCAGAAAGTAGGTGTGCATAAAAGTAAGGAGGATTAGGTCAATCAATATATGAATCTTCTTTGGCCACTTTGGAAACTATAAACCACTATGTAAAAATTACCATTCTTAACCCACAGCAAAAGTGTTCTTAACAGTTGATATTCTTCTCTCTGGTCACTGTTAATTTCAACTATATCTTCTCTTTTCCTGTTTGGCTAGAACATCCTGAGATTTCTTACCTTCCATGTTCTAAGGTCAGCCTTCCGAAACCTCATTTTACTCTAGATCAGTGATCTTCAACCTTGGCTTCACCCTGGCCTCACCTGAAGAACTTCTTTAAAAAGTACAGGTGCCTAGGCCACCCTGGATAACCTAATTTAATTAGTTTTCTGTGTGGCCTGGACATAAGGATTTTTTTAAATAGCTCCCCAGTTCATTCTTCTGTGATGCTGGCGTTAAGATCTATTGGTCCAGGTGTTCTCCTTGGTGAGAATAATGACTCCCATTAATGAGTTGCCCATACTGGGAACTTCCTGATGAGTACAAGACTACTGCTTTAACCAGAGCTGTATTACAAGTATGGCTAAGCATGTGGACTCTGGAGTCTGATGCCTGGGTTCTAGCTCTGTGATTCCAGAAAGCTCTGTATTATCTAGAATACTTCCTACAAAAGAGTGAGGGTTAAATGAGATAACATAAAATGCTTAGCACAATGCCTGGCACATAGAAGAACTCACCAAATATTAGTTGTTTTTCTTAACATTGTGTTATGATTGTATTGCCACTTTATTCTAACATGAAAAGGCTATTTTTCCATAGGCCCATACAAGTCAAACTTAATTTCCTTTACACTGTTTATTTTATATCTAGACATTACTTAATGAAAGGGCATTACAGGCCATCTTGTTTTTAAGTTATAGCAATAAAGCTTCATGATCATAGTGCTTACATGTAGCAGGACTTGGTTCTATAGTGAAAGATGGCAAGGGTTTTCTAAATATTTAATTTAGCTTTAATTCCTTGGTAAGAAAGTAGCCACAGGGTGGCTCTATCAGAAACCCGCAGGATTCATTGATGAGGGCCGAGTGCGAACTATGATTTCTTCAGAATTTCACTGTGGCGGGAACCTGTCCAGTGAGTTTTCATTCACTTCTTTTACTTTTTCTCATGATTGTTTATTCAACCCTTTGCAATACTTAATGCCATTTAATTTTTATTTTAAATGTCTTTAAAAATAAAGAAACATAACCTGCCCTTTATACGTGTCATTCAGCCTGGCAGGTCCTTAGTGGCCCAGGCCTACCTTTCTGATGAGCTGTCCGCCCCTACTTCAGATGATTGTTCAAGAGGTAAAAACTCTTGCCAAAACAACATTAAACTTTTAATGGTCGTTAACATACTTGCATTTACAAGCAGTGAAGTTTGTCACCTTCATGTTGTTATTTATGCAGCATTAACCTTTTTCTCCAGATCATTGAGACTGAAAATATGATGGACCGAATTGTGACTGGCTTGTCTGAGTCTAGTGTCAAGGTGCGGTTAGCTGCCGTCAGGTATGAGCTTTAAATGGTCTGAATAAAGTCCTTTGCCGTGTGTTTAACCTGTTTCCTTTCCGGTCCTTCACCGAGTAAGCACAGAATCCAAATGTTACTCAAAAGTATGTTCAGGAGTGTTCATACAGTGTGTAACATTATTTAACAGAGAGCCTGGCCTCCAAACCCCAAGAAGTGATCTGATGTAATTGACTTAACAATTCTGTAGATATACTTGAAGTGTACATTAGTAATTGTGAAATGCCAAGCAGTTTGTTTGAAAAGTGAAAGGTTTGGCTTCTTTAGAAGCTAATTTTGATTATCCTTTGTAGATGTTTGCACAGTTTATCCAGATCTGTGCAGCAGCTTCGAACCAGTTTCCAGGATCACGCTGTATGGAAACCTTTAATGAAGGTAAGAAGAAAGGGTCAGCAAGTTGCAGCCATACCCACAGAGTTTAGGAAGCTGAGCTAGCTGACAGCCACTACCTGGGTTGAGGAGTACGTCTAAATTTTGTGTAGAGCATTTTGAACATTTATCTCCTCAAATCTGATGTTCTAAGCATCTAGCAATCCATAGACTATGTTTCTGAGGGTAGCATCTCATATGTGAAGGGGAATTGCAGGCCTAATTTTCTTTTATTAACTAAGGCTTTTAGTTACTCATCTGATCTCTATGTTCAGTATTACACCTTAACCTTATATCTAGAGTTGTCTTTGTAATTTTAGTTATAAAAAGGAAAGAATCAGTCATTTACAAATATAATATTTTGTTCTTAGTCTTTTGGCAATCCCTGGATATTTTTTAGCATAACATTTTTGGTGTTAGGTCTTCTCTTCAGTGCCCCCCAACTCCCCAAAAAAAGTTCAGGGCAAATTAATCTGAATCAAGACTTAGAGTATGTATAAGGTTGCTACTAATGTTATCCCCCTGATATATTACAAAACCACAGGTCAACTTGGTCTTGGATCTATCTTTTTTTTTCCTTAAGGGATCATATACCCTGCAGTTAGTTAACAGAGTTTTTGTTCATTTAGGTTTTTGTTGTTTTATTTTGTTTTTGAGTACCTATTATGTGCTAAGCGAAGCCTCCAGGCACAGTGAGCTACCTCAAAATTTTTACTACAGAGCTCTTGCCCTCAACTAGAAGCTTCAGGTTAGAGTGTGGGCATCAGTGTGGCAGAAATAGGACAGGCTTCAGGCAGGAAGAATATAAAATGGGCTTTAAAGGCAAAAGGAAAACAGGACAGGAAGATTTTTCAGGGAGAGAAATAGCATGAAAAGATACATTCATTATGTATTATGTGTGTAGGGAATAGCAAGGATACTTTTATGACCATATTAAAGGTGTAAGATACAATGAGACTTACCAGTGGACAAGGAAGGACCAACAGTACCATAGGCCCTGGGAATTGACATGCTGAGTGGTTCATCTCATGGGGAAGTTCATTTCATGGCAGAGTATGTGATTTGTGTGTTGAATCCTGAAATAAGACAGTAGAAGTGGATTAGGAAAGACAATGTAAACCCTGGAGATAGATAATTCAGTGAAAGGCATGATGGGTTTGGGTATATGATTCACTATTCAGGAGCTGTCAGAGGTACACCAAGAGGTTTTCTAGTCTAAAAGAGTGTTGTGATGTGGCCTTGTGAGGCTTGTTAAGACAGTATAAGTTTCTTCAATTTCTCCTTTCCAGTGGGCCTACCTAAGCAGCGTGTGACATTTAACTTGACCCATTTCCATCCATTGGCACACTTCCTTTCACCCTGTTGGATGTATGTCAGCTTTTTTGAATATTCCTCATTCCCTGGTAGCATTTTGCTTCCTGAACCTCATTAAGAGCCCCAAATCTCAGAATGGTTATTTACTTCATTGTCCGAAAACTACAATATCAGTGCTTTTCCACACTTAGAAGACAGCAGCTCAGCTCCCACCAACAAAAGTCCATTTCAGGCCCACAATCCTTTGTCCAAAACCATGGGGACCTGATTTGGCATTTCTGGATTTTTTTAAGGATCTCTTCAGTTAAGTGGTATTTTCTTTTACTGTTCACACTCTTTCTTGTTCTTAGATTGCACCTTTTCCATAGCAACTTGATCTTGATTTATTGATTATCCTTTCAAAAAAATTTTAAGTGCTCTCCTGCTTCCCAAACTCCTTTTCATCCAGAGCCATTTTCCCTTATTGCTCAGCTCAGTACCCCTCTGTCATTCAAATCAGAACAACATGTGGTTTCTATCAAGTTCTCCTGGGGAAAGGTCTGGTGAGCAATCTGGAAGAGTTTTGTTTACTTGGGTACATGTGAGTAAATTACTGTCAAAACTATGATGTCGTTACACAGTGGAGGTATAGTAGTAAAAGCTTGGAAGTAAACTGGTAATTTACTTCACATACTTTTTGGTTCCTAGTTCAGAAGCTGTTTGCATATCTATTGATTTTTCCCCCTTTTGCTTTTCCATGGTTTTAACTGTTGATTAGCAAACTGCAGGAGAGCAAACTGCATTTGATTTTAATTGAAATTTTTATTTATGATTATTTTTTGTTCCTATCTTGGTAAAATTCTATCTGATCAGTGTTAGCTGTCAACTTCTGAATTTCACGTTACATTGCACTGATAAATACTTTTAAAAGTTCATACCATCTCTTCTGTTTTAGTTTATCATTACATATTCTCTAATTTGAAAATAAAACTTGATAAAAAAATTAATCTCTGTAAAACAATAAATATTTTAAAAAATGAATCATGTCAACCAAAACAACTTTTTAAAGACATGGTAGGCATTCACTTATTTCAGCCAGTGATTCTAAGTAGTATAATTTTGGAAAATGATTGTTTCTTCTATAAACATTTATTGAACACCCAGTTTGTGCATTGCCATTGGGTTGTTACACGTCAGTTTAAATTCCATAGATACATAGATTATTTCTTCAAGAATCTTAACTCTATTAATAAAAGGGGAGGTTGACATAACTACGTAAAGAATTTCAATGGTTGACAGTCATAAGGATCTAAGAAAAGTCCCAGACAGTGGCAATGGGAGCTCAGAAGAGGATAGAATAACTTCTGACTGGAAGGGCTGGGCAAATTTAAAGCTTGAGTAGATATGTACCTATAGGAAGGGCAAGGGAAGGGAAGGGCAAACAGGAGATGGTGGCAGACACAGATCAACATGCGAGTATGTAAGATTTGATCTTTATCAGCTAACTAACAATTCACAGGAAAGTTAAAACACAATATTTTAGGAGCGCTGCTTCTGCTTTATAATTCTTGCTTATTCTTTTTTTTTTTTTTTTTTTTTTTTTTGAGACAGAGTCTCACTTTATTGCCCAGGCTAGGGTGAGTGCCATGGCGTCAGCCTAGCTCACAGCAACCTCAAACTCCTGGGCTCAAGCAATCCTGCTGCCTCAGCCTCCCAAGTAGCTGGGACTACAGGCATGTGCCACCATGCCCGGCGAATTTTTTATATATATTAGTTGGCCAATTAATTTCTTTCTATTTATAGTAGAGATGGGGTCTCACTCTTGCTCAGGCTGGTCTCGAACTCCTGAGCTCAAATGATCCGCCCACCTCGGCCTCCCAGAGAGCTAGGATTACAGGCT
>VSMD01108002.1:0-53243 GCA_008750895.1 Mirza zaza | reverse complement strand
AAGCCAACAGAATAAAGCTTCCTAAGACCCTGGGAATACACTCCTCATATTTACAACGGCAGCTGGCAATGATTCACAGTCTTGCAGGGTATAACCTATATCCTAGCAGCAAAATTAATCTTTGGGAAAGCTACCTTAATAATTGTGTGCATGATGTTTGCCGGATAAATGATTCATCAGATAGTATCTTGGTGCTGAAAGAAAACACACAGCCCACAAAAGCCCCAGACTGTGGGAAGCAGGCACAAACAACCTGCGGAGCTCCTAGCTTAGCCCGGCCACCCTTCCCTGTGCTCAGAACACTCGCGCTAGCCTACACTTGGACAGAATCAGTGAACCCAAAGCCCATCTGATAATGAAGTGTTGGACATCTCATGTGATGTACTAAATATTGTACTGACAGTGAAAAAATGGAATGATTATATGGCTTCTTGAAGTCGTTTCTACTGATGGTGTATCACTTTTGCACCATTGTAAAGTTGAAAAATCGCTAAGTCGGATCATTGTAAGTCTAGGACCATCCGTATTTCACCTTCTAAAATGAATATGAAGCAAAGAGGTTAAAAATGTTCTTTAAATTCTTGATTATGCAATATTTTCTTCACATTGCGTTCCTTTCTTTCTTGTGCTGGGTAAATGAATATGGCTTGTTGGCCCTTAATTTACTTCCAATCCTATGAAAATGATGCCCTTAGATGCCTGATCTTTCTATTCCTGGATCGAATACAACTGAACTCTGAGACTTGATCTTGAGGAAATCCCAATTATAAACAAAACACTTTGCTCAGTTGCCCAACATCGCTCATGCTGATCATAAATCTACAGGTCTTTTACTAGTCTTCTACTTTAATTTGTCTTTTTTAGGAAAATGAGGAATTTATGGAGGAATTATATCAGCGATAAGCTTGATAATTTTTTTCTCTTAATCAATGAGAGTAGCAATCTAAGAAAATGAAGAGGACACAGGTAGCTGTTGATCCAGGAACTACACACCTCACAGGGCAGCTTGGTCCACCTGTATTAAAGTGAAAGCCTTTTGAAAGAAAGAAGGAAATATTTATATATGTGCTATGATGAGAGATCTAAAGCGAAAGTGTTACAGAGCCCTTCATTTGTATGTGACATAAAATACTTCAGATTTACCGCTAGAAAATCGCTAAGTCCTTAAATTATGACATTTAAAGGATCCATAGAGACGAGTTCATTGCCTTTAGTTTATGAATGAGAACATGATGACTCATTAACTGACAAGCTTAAAGTAACAGAGCAAGTTCTACCCACCTGGGACAAAGTACAGCTTCCTTTCTAGGTCAGTCCCTGTTTCGTTATACAGCAAGGTGCCTACCCAGCCCCTTTGAACACCAAAGCTGGCTATAGACATTTATATCCCTACTTTGGGGATATAAATCTGAAATCTGAGGGTTAAGAGAACTTCCAGTTGGTGGACACATGGAGGTGCCTGGGGAGGGTGTGGGGGCTCCATGCCCTCCCCTATCTTGGTCCTCCTGCTCATTATGTCCCGTCACTCCCTCCCTTTCTTTGGTGAGAGTAAGGTGGTAAAGGCCAACAAGTAGTGGTGAGGATGACCGAGTGGTCCTAGACTGCTACAGGTGGTTTGTGTGTCAAAGACTTCCTGAGCTTGCTCTGACCACGGTCTTCTGGCAGCCCACAGGCCTGCTGCGCCCCTCCCCCCTCCCTCCCACTCCCTTCTCCCAAACCTGTCCTGATGATAAACTTGAACTTTGTTCTAAAGAAAGAACTTCTAATGCAGTGTGGAGTGAGGATCATTCCATACTCATGGGAAGCAATATAATGAGGGAAATCCAACATCACGTTAGGCCGTTTCACCATGTACCTGTCAGAATCCAGTCCCATAGGCCAGGGGATGCCAAATATCAGAACAGAAGATGCACCGAGGACCCCTATTGCTCAGGAAATGACAAGGGCTTTAGGGGCTTCGTGCCAGAGAGCACAGAGACCAAATGTGCAATTCGTATTAAATCACAATAACACAGTCCACCCCTGGTCTCTGGCCAGAGATCCCTTACAGCAAAATGGTATACAACCAAAAAGACACTGTGTCACATCACTAGAATTCCACTCAGTCATTAACAATTAGTTCAGTCCATCACTATATCTTATGAAAGGGTCTCCCAAGGTGAGGCCACTCAGGTTTGTGGCTTCCATCGGATCTAGTCAGGTTCCAAAAGCAGGAGTGGTCTTGGCAAAGACGTGGCTTCACCCTTCCCGGGATCTGCAGTCATTGAGCTAAGAGGCAAGGTCATCTCCTGCTCTGGGCCTCTTTCATGGTGTTAGTGTAACATTGGACTTCCCTCATTACATAAGCCCTGTGTTCACTTCTTTACCCTCAGCTACTATTTCTTCCTTTCTTTGTTACACCCAAACTTTTCCCTCTTTGCAAGGGACATCAGGATCGGCCACTGTGCTGGTCGGGATTGCAGAGAGCAGTACTCGTGCCTGCCCCTGAGTCCACTCCCATTCAGACAGGTCGGGTTTCTGGGCTCAAAACAGTGGGCTATATTCACCCCCAAACAAGACAGCGGATTTTGGTGTTAACCTCAGGGTTGCAGGGGGTTGGGGGAGATGAAGGCACAGTCCACCCTCACCATACCCTTAGGAATTCCAACACAGTGGCTCAAAAACAGTTATGGCTTCTTGCTTAGGAATCGTCTCTGCTCCCAGCACTTGCAGTTGCAGCCCTGGCCCGCTGACCCCTGCAGAGGGAGGGGGAAAAATTAAGGTACTGTGGGGGAGAAAGGAAAGAAATATACCTAGTCATTATACCAGTGTCCTCCTCCCTTGGCAAGAACTACAGTCATACCAGCATCCTCCCGCCCCTCCCCCAGATCCACCAGAAAAACGGACGAAAATCAGGTGGGGACACGCCCTCAGGCCCACTCACGCCGAGTGTGAGTGCACGCTCCGAAGGCGCGTGCGCCGGCCCTTCATGCTTTCATCTTCCCCTGTTTCAGACAACCGACGTTTTAATTGCCCGCTGCAGTTCTCTGTCAAACTATTCGTCTGAAAAGGCATCTCTCAGACCACTGTGGACATTACAGCGCGTTCCTCGGTCTGAAGAATTGTGGCTCTGGCATCCACATCAGCGAATACCTTCTGTCTGTGGTCTTGTAGCACTCGGAGCATTTGCAGCTTCCGCCAGGTAAGCAAGGCCGGGGCCAGACAGAGCGTCTATAGCCTGTCAAGACCCTGGGCTCCCTGGCTATCCCCAGGGCTGCCAGCACCAGCCCCGCCTGCCAGCCGAGTTCAGCCTCACCTGGGAAGCTGCCCACTGCAGTCTGGCGGTCAGACAGTTGGAATTGGCACTTTGTGCCTCCAAGGGTACGAGAAGAACGTGTCTCAGCGGGTCTCTCTACACTGCGGCAGGACCCCATGCCCACATTGCATGGGCCCAGGTGCCACCCCAAGGGAGCACATGGGGACATCTGCCTGTTGATTTTAATCACCATCTGACCCTGAAAGGGGGTTCTTCAACATGCCCTACTTGAATGCACCCCTCAAATTCCCATCGTGATTTCCACAAGGTTTCCATCACCCTTCTGCCTGACCCCATGGCCAGGCCACCAGCCACTGCCCGAGAGCCAGGACAAACCCAGCCACAGGGCTCCTACCACTGTGCCGTTCTCCCACCACTGCTAGGAAACAGCATGTGGTCCAGGCCACTTAGCTGAGCCTCACCTTCTCCGATCAGAGTGGTAGCCTTCCACGTCATCCGTTCCCCTTGGGACTGCCACCCCAAACCCCGCAGCTCCTCGTCATCCAGTTGGCAGCTGTTTACAGGGCACTGTCCAAATGACGATGGGTCCGGCAGCTCTCCACGGGCTCCAGAGTCAGTCCCGGGGGAAAGAGGCTGCCTGCTCGTGAGCATCTCCTCCTCGCGTTCCCGGGCAGTGTGACCCTGTACCAACCATTTCCATGTCCCTGTGGAGCTCCTCCGGACACTGCCGTCCCCATTAGAGCTTGTCTGACGCCCCCCAAGACAACGTGGGTATTTCAGGTTTTGGTCATTTTCCGTCCTTCAGTCAAAGGTGCAGCTTCCGTTCACGTCTGATACCATGTTAGTAAATGCCCCTCTACGGGAATCCTTTAGTGCAGAGTCCCCGTGGTCGTCGCAGGGAGGTGCTCACAGGCTTAGCCGTACGCCCAGTCTGCGTTCCACGTACACCTGCCACGCAGAGACTCTGTCCCCACCGGCATGCCAGCTCCACTCTGCGCTCCGAGGGCCCGTTCAGCATCCGGATCAGCACTGCTCGGCGGGCGGCTTCCGCCTGCGCCCTCTGTGGGCCGACACCGGCAGGAGGAACGCGCCCCAGTTTGAGAGGGTGCCCGTCCCCATCGTGCAGTCCGGGAGAAGAGGTGCAGCCTCGGCACATGAAGCCTATGCAAACAACCCGTTCTCCTGAAACTTCCACCTTAATCCCGTCAACCTACATTCCTAACTCTGAACTCCGGGGGGACTTTATCAACGGGTTTGCAGTATGAGACAGGGAAAGCGTTCCCCGGCCAGCCAGACTGTCCATTCCCACAACACGTTCAGGTAGATGAAACACAACGTCTTTGCATAAAGCTGATTTAAATGTTCCAACCTTCATAGTGCTATTGGAAAGCTGCCCAAAGCTGCCTCCTTATATACAGTAAGTGTGGCCCGAAGGTTTCTCGGTACACAGTGGGCTGTGACTGACCAGACGTGCAAACACGCTGCAACCCACTCTTGGCACACGCGGCGAGTCTCGGCAAGCCCAGCAGCCGCCTTCAGCCTTGCACGGCGGCGCCAACCGCGTCAAACACAGCAGGCGCTGAGTGGGGGCCAGGCCCCTAGTCCCTGTGCCGCACTGCTGTCTTCCGTCCCTCGCTTTCCTTTTTCTGTCCATCAATCCTCTCCAATCCACCATGCAGCAGTGCCAGGGTCTCTCTGAACTCTTTCTGGGTCTAGGGACTGCCAGTTCATGCATTGTCCTTTGCTCAATTAAATTCTGTTAAATGTAATTTCCTAAAGTTTTTCTTTTAACACTATCAACTCTCACATTTTTCTGTTCTGTCAGTCTGTTACTGTGGCCTGAGTCGGGGCTTCGCCAGGGGTTTTGGTACCGCAGTGTGCGGGGCTCCCTGCAATGGGGTCCCGGGAACTCCTCTTCTCCACGGCCCCCACCATTTTGCTGACTTACATACATAAGGTTTTGGGTCCCCAGGGAGGGGGCAAACCAAGGGACCCCTGCTGTTTGGTCAATCTTCATCTGATCAACCTGCCTAACCATTGCCCCAAGGGATTGCTGGTCAGGTTTCTCGCTGTCAGCTCTGTCTTCCGGCTTTTTAAATGTCCCCAGACTGGGATGAATAGGGCAGACTGGTTTGGAATCCTTTAATGTTGGGGAGGCAGCAGGGGGTTGCTTTGGCCTGCACAGCCTTCTGTAGTGTGGTATTGAGACCTTTGTTTTGATCCATCAAAAGAAAAACTTTAAACAAATTACATTTAACAGAGTTTAATTGAGCAAGCAAAAAAAAAGCAAAACAATGTATGAATCGAGCAGCCCTCAGAATTGCAGCAGATTCAGAGAGATTCTGGTGGCTGGAGAAAGTGTATGGACAGAAAAAGGAAAGTGAGGTGCAGAAAACAGAAGTGAGGTACTGACACAGCCGGCCGGTTACAGCTTGGTGTCTGCCTCATCTGCACGAGGTACGAACAGTCGGTCGCCTGTGAGTGGCTGGAGCACGGCCCTGGGGCTGGCCGAGCGAGCCGCAGCGGCTGCTGCACAAGCATCTCCAAACTCGGGTGCCCAGTGTGCCCGCCTGCCAACCTAGGTTAGGTTTGTCCGTAAGGACTCAGGCAGGTGAGAGTGTGGGGGCTTTCTCAGGCCAGAGTTTAGTTTGATTTAACAATCCCCATCAGTGTCAGTCTGGTTCATCCCATTTGTTAATAGCCATCAACCCTGCAGGGACAAGTCCTGTGATTCTCCACTTCTTTTTTCCTCTTCGTTTTGCTCCTTTCAATATTCGCTTTATTCACCTTCTTTCTTTTTTTATTTTTTTAATTTATTTTCGTTCAGCACATTACGGGGATACAAATGTTTAGGTTACAGCCTGAATCAGAGCTTCAGCCGTGCCCATCCCCCAGACGGTGAACACTGCACCCGTTAGGTGTGAATATACCCCTCCCTCCACACCTGCCCAACACCCAACGAATGTTACTACTGTATGTGCATGTAAGTGTTTATCAGTTAATACCAATTTGATGGTGAGTACATGTGGTGCTTGTTCACCTTCTTTTTTTTTTTTTTTTGGACTTTATTGTCATTTTTTTTATTTCAGCATATTATGGGGGTACAAATTTTAAGGTTTCAATAAATGCCCTTTTCCCCCTATTTCTTAATAATCACTTAAAAATTTCCACCTTGTTGAAAAGAGCCCTTCAACTCTACTCTTGGCCTTTCCCGATTCTCTTGCTAAGTAACACAGCTTTGCTGTGAATCGAAAGGCCTGTTTCTGACACCTGTTTTGTTTTTTTAAATCAGTTTGGAATGAATCAATGTCAGCATTATACATTCCCTTTGACTGTAGCCCACACACACCTGTGTTGAAAGCCCTTTATCATAAACAGACAGGAGGGTCACATGCACTGTTTTCCTCAATGCTCTGAATAAACAGTCTTAAGAAATAATAACTTGGTCAAGGAGGAAATTGGTTGCTAATTCCTTATAATCGCTGCAAATTATGCCAATAAAAATTTTACAGAAAATGTCCTACTCTTCATTCCCTAACAGTTCTCCATGCAACATTTACAGGGCGCTCTTCCTGTCTCCCTGGAGTCTCTCTTTGAAGATCGCAGTCCGGTCAGGAAGTTGACTCTCGCCTGAGTTTCTGCAGGTTAAATGCCCAAGTAATTCTAATCGTGTCTGGATCTTCATGGAGAGTCGCTTTGGCAGATGGAACCGAGTGAAGACCCCGAGTGGCCAGACCAAAGTGACACAGGCCGGCGCGTGCGTCCCCACTGCTCCTTTACCCTGATGTCAGGGAAGAGAAACGATTTCTTCTCCTCGCCCATTGCTGGGTTCATGGCCGAGGCCCCTGTCCACAAGAGACAGATTAACAAGAGAAAAGCATACACATTTATCTAAGTTTTACATGCCACGAGAGCCTTCGGAAGTGAAGACCCAAAGAAACAGGGACATCTGCGTTTCTAAGCTTCGGTTTCATGAAGTGTGGACAGCTGCAGGGAATGACTGTGGGAACAAACTGGGGGGACTTAGTCAAGTGTGCTTGTTTAGATTCTTCTCTGTGTCCCTGTGTCTTCAGGTCTAGGACAGGCACCTCTCGGACGAGGGTATTACGACCCGATTCAGGAGAGAGGGGCAAGGAAGGGTGAGAGAGACTTTCCTGCTTCTGCGGTTTTCTCAAACGCCACGGTGCGGGATTTTGGAGTGGCGTGTCCTGACCCCATCACCCACTCGGAAGCCAAAGGCCTAACTAAATACTTTGTACTTAATTTTACATAGAGTAGTAATAGTCCTTAAAGACAAGTATTATCTAGGAGGAAGGAAACTTAGTACTTAACTGTCTGGGTTTTTGAAAAAAATGATTCTCCAGAGCCATTTAAAATTAAACCTGGTGCACAATGAGGAAGATCTTTCCAGTGATCAGCAATGTCCAACAACAGTGTGAGCTGACACCGAACAGGAAGAATTTATATGTAGCTACCTGGGACAGGCGTTGAGGAACTGAAGCATCAGACGTGCTACTCTGATGTCCTAGGAGGTGCCTTCCTTCCAGGAGGTTCCATGGGCCACGATTCTGGATCAAGGCAGATCACCTGCAGCTCTGCTTGGCCCTGGAGCCCTATGCCCAACCCACCTGGCAGTGACACAGATGGGCATCAGGGAGTTGAAGAAGAAAACAAAGGCATGTGTGGGATGGGAGCTGGGCAGAGAGGAAGAAAAAAGTGGAGGAAGTCCCAGTGGATGACCACTAACTACTGAAGCTACCCTAGTCAGCGGTAGTCCTATGTGACCCCATCCACTGGCTCTCTGACTTAGGGAGAGTTGCCACGTTACAAGAAGAGATAGGAGCTTGCCCAGGTGACACGGATACTTCAGGACCAGGCTGGGCTACAGTTGGGCTCTGCTGACTCCCTTTCTGGTCCTGCCGCACATCCCTGTTGGCTGAGTAGAGAACACACAGCACCCATCACCGGGAGACATGGGTGTCAGTCATTCTTGTCTCGGGTAGACTTCAGCTTGGCAAGGAAGTTGCACCGACCCCAACAGATCAGATGTCAACTGCTAAAAGCTTCCTGCTTAACAAATGACCCCAAAGTCTCCTCTTCAAATTGCTGATGGGTCACCCTTGTTCTGCCCTGGCGTCCCCTAAACCCCCAGTGCCCAGCTTGCTGTAGGAGGGCGTCCGCTCTAACTTCCCACCTCAGCTGCCCCTGTCCTCTTGCGTGAGACGCTGAGAAAATGTGAGCATAGCTGCCTCCCTCAGTGCTGCGCAGAGGACTGTGACCTGGGACAGTGTTTGTTTATATCGTAAAGGAACTTGACAAAAGATTGAGAAATACTTCCCACATTAATTACAATGAATTATCAGATTATATGGACTAAATGACCATTTGGCATCGGATCAGATTACCCTCTGGACACACTCCCGTAAAGGAAGGGACATTCCACAAGAGACCTGCACTCAAATCCTAAGTGTTGAGTTAGCTCTGCCCCTACGCTCCTTGCTCCTTCTCTCTGCCGTTTCGCCTTGGAGTTGCTCACTGGCTGCCCCAGTGGCTTTGCTGTAGTCTCGAGCCTGTCACCTAACGGGACTGGTTTTAGAGCAGGTATGCTGCGGAACAGCAGCCCGTGGAACCGTGTTGAAGGACTGTGTGAACCAACTGCTGCAAGCGATCTGAGTCCTAACACCTCCTTATCGGATCATCCACTCTAAGTAATTCCTATGGAATTTCAACATCACTTCCCCTCCGCGGGCAAAGCGGCCCCCACTGGCGCGCGCTCCCTCCCTCAGGGTGTAAAGTCTGGTGTCTTGAAGTGAACCGTGAACGGTTGAGTCAGACTGAAGTGCAAGTGTCGGCGCCTTCCCTAGTAAGAGGCAGTTGGACCGTCTGCGGGCCCCCAGGGTGCAGCGAGGTTTGACGACCTCAGTCACTTTTTAACTGGCGGCTCCATGGCCCTGTGGTCACCTTGGAGGTGAAGCCCGGGAGTGGGGAGGGCAGGGACCTCACGGCGGACAGACCAGCCTTGGCTCCCGCCTGTTCACCCACGACGTCGGCTGCGACCAGGAAGCCCCGCGCTGCCCTGAGCCACTCACTCAGCTCACGCAGGCAGCAGCCTCCGCCGCCCCACACAGCCGCGGTGGACGTCAGTCGGCAGGCGGCCCGCTGGTGCCCGGCTTTTTGCTTTTTTAAGAAAACAAAAAGCTTGCAGCTGCAGTGAGGGGGAAGACTCCTAGGGGGTCACTACTTTTAGGCCATGCTATTATACCCACTGACTATTTTGTAGCAAAAAAGAAGAAGAGAGAAAACTGGATTAAATTCTGGCGGTGCACTACGCAGGCGTGCCGGCAGGCACCTTCTCCGCATGGCAGTTGTGATGCGGTAAGGATCCTCTTGTCCACCAGGCAAGACAGATGGCCTGTCGCCCCTGCGTTTGGGCACACCAACACCTTCCTAAAGAGACACCCCAGACCAGTGAGGCAGAAAGGGGCTGAGTCCTTTCCTCCCCATCATAAGGGTCACGACCGACAACCCTGTAATAAAAGGCAGGTTAACAAGAGAAAAGCACAACAAAGTCACTTGATCACAGTTGAATGTGATACACGGGCCTTCAGCACGAAGACCCAGCGATGCAGGGAGAACGGTCCACGTTTATGCTCAGGCTCGATGAAGAATGGACAGCGTACAGAGCTGCGAGTGGACAGCAAGGACACGAACTAATGCTGGCGGGCAGGGGAGGGCCCAGCAAGGCCTGTCTGTGCAGCGTTCCTCCCCCCGGGTCTGAGGGGGGCCCTCTGGAATGAGGGTGTTCGTTTCTTTACGGCCAGCTGCTACACACAAAGGCAGGGGAAGGTTAGAGTGATACGTTTAGGCTTTATGGGTGGCTTTGGGAAAAGGGGTTCTGGTTTTTGTGACCTGCCTTGGAGAAAAGGGATTCTATCTCCACGGCTAGCTGTCGGGGAACGTGAGGGGCTAGAGACAGGAGGGCGGGAGAAGGTCAGACTTTGCTTCTGATGCCCTCACTTTGGGGTATCATTTTCTGAGCCCCAACAGAGCACAGACAGAAAAATCCAGAACGAAAAGACAGCGTCGTGAACACACCCCACTTGCATTTACACTTGACCTGTCCGTGAGGTTGGCACTTTACACTTCCCTCACAAATGTGTCTAGGAGAAGGAAACTTCAGGGTTAAAAGGCAAGAATGCCAGATTGGAGCAAAAACACTTTTAAAAAGAGGAATTATAAAATCTGGAAAAAATCAAAACAAGCAGTCACAGCACGCATCCCGAGCACACTCGCTGTTTGGAGAAGGAGCCCAGTGGTAGGGCTCACAGGCCGGTCTGAGTGTGGACAAGGGCGCTGACCCGAGACCTGGACTCACACACCCCCCGGGCAGCCAGACACGTGTGCCAGAGAAAGGGCCGCGGCGCGGGGAGATAGGGGTATATTACGTTCCTGGACACTTGGGGTGCCAGAGGAGGATTAACGGGCTGTGATATGGGAAAGCACTCAGATTCCTCCCCTGCGACACAGAGAAAGGGCTGTTAGTGGTGCGGTGTGAGGCAGCCACAGCTCACGAGGCACTGGTGACATCCGCGCCTGCCCGGGGACCCGCTCCAGGCACTCTGGGAGCACAGCAGGACGCTCCGCTGGAGAGCTGCACACTTTGAAGCCTGTGCAAGGTCTCCTTCCCAGGTCAACTCTCACCCCTTGACTTTTGGCCAGGATCTGTGCTGAGCTGGCCGCAGCCGCTCTCGGCAGCACTTGGGACGTCTCAGGACAGCAGCAGGACAGCCGGCCTCCGGAGCCATGCCCACCGTGGACGACATTCTGGAGCACATAGGGGGGTTCCACTTTTTCCAGAAACAGATGTTTTTCCTCCTGGCCCTGTTCTCGGCCGCCTTCACACCCATCTACGTGGGCATCGTCTTCCTGGGCTTCACCCCCGACCACCACTGCCGCAGCCCCGGGGTGGCCGAGCTGAGCCGGCGCTGCGGCTGGAGCCGGGCAGAGGAGCTGAACCGCACGGCGCCCGGCCCGGGGCCCGCGGGCGAGGCCTTTCCGCGCCAGTGCCGGCGCTACGCCGTGGACTGGAACCACAGCGCCCTGGGCTGCGCGGACCCCCTGGCCGGCCTGGCCGCCAACGGCAGCCGCCCGCCGCTGGGCGCCTGCGAGCACGGCTGGGTGTACGACACGCCCGGCTCCTCCATCGTCACCGAGGTGAGTGAGCCAGGCCCCCCATGCGGAGCAAACAACGGAGCTCTTCTTAGGGGGAAAACTGGGAAAGACCCGGCTCTTGCAGCCGTGCCTGGACATGCTCTTTGGACTCCATGGCGCTTATAAAACCCTAGTTTCCCAATGAAAGCAGGCAGCTTCTGGTTTGTGTGGACGTGGAGTGGACTAGTTCAAACTAAAAAATTAGTTTCCTCAAATCCCGACAGCGATGGTTCTAGCGTACGCATGTCTTAGCAGTAAGAAATGGGCAAAGCACATCAGCACTCCGGGAAACGATGCCAGGAAAGGGGGTGTCATGGAGCCCCCTCTTTCTCTGGAAGCCCCCCTCTCCCTGTGCTCGTCCACCGCACAGATGGGCCCCCGAGAGCGGCGGGCGGGGCTCCCCGAGCTGTGCCTCGCTGCGTGGCCGGGTATCGACCCTTCTCCCTCGGCCGCTGCCTTTTTCCCTAAGTTGCTCAAAGAGGCTTGGTTTAAGAGGCTCTTGGCATGGCTCGTCCCATCCCTTCCTGCAGAGATGAGGAAGTGGGGCGCCCAGAGCAGAGGAAGTTCTGCCCCGGGCCACGCGGAGAGGGACTCAGCAGAGTTAGCCCCGGCAGCCGCGTCTCCTGCGGCCCTGAGCCCTCCCCTTAGTCAGAGGAGAGCAAAGGAGAGCCGTTAGTGGGCGCCCCTAATGCTCTTGCTGTTAAAGTGACAGCGAAGAGATGCCACACAGCTCAGCCTCCGCAAGGCTGCTTCTGTGTCATGTCAACACACCTGTCTGCCTCTGTGTATTCAAGTAAGAAGGGGAAAAATGAATTTGTCTATAAATTGGAATCATTACCCAATTTCAGATGATTTAGCCAACACAACAGTTCAGCCTAATGACAAACCCCCAGAGAGAAGGGCAAATCTTTTGGTCACATAAAGAAAATTAACATAGTCGAAAAGCAGTTGGGTTATTGCCATTCAGCCACGCACTTCAATTCAAGGAATAGTGAACGCGTTTCCTGGGTTGAACTGTGTCCAACAGGACGCTAATGGGATTTTGTTTTCTTCCTCTCCTCTCCAAACACGTCTCCCGCCTCGGCAGTTTAACCTGGTGTGTGCCAATTCCTGGATGCTGGACCTCTTTCAGTCATCGGTGAACGTGGGATTTTTTATTGGCTCTGTGGGTATCGGCTACATCGCAGACAGGTAGGTGAAGCACCTGTGGCAGAATTTAAACAGCCCCGCAGGTTTGGAAAGCACTTGGACACACCTGCCCCTTCTTGAACACCATCCCCTCCCAACACGGGTACACCACGGTCTCCCGGCTTTAACGTCGATTGCTTTTGCAGCCTCAGGTTTCTTCTGCTACTTTGATCATCATGAACCATGTCTTCATTTGCAGATTCTCCGAGGCCATAGAAAGATGTTTTGATGTTAGGCAGCAGTCTCTCCATGTGGGCTACCCAGCAGCTTAGGGTCAGACGGCAGAGGAGCAGGTGACCTAATCCCCTTGGTAATTCCCAGTTCATTTTTTGACCTCATCACCATCTACCTGGTCATAGGCGTTCAGGGCCTCTGGGCTCTGTGCCACCCGCCATCTGCTGTGTCTCAGGTACCGGAGCCACCAGCACCAGGCCCGGTGCAGAATGTCCCTATGCCCGTGGGATTGCAGGATTCCTGAACTGGGTCCCTGGGGCCAGATGTGACTGTGTGTGGAACCTAGGGTGTGATCTATGGAAGGAGACCAGGATCTGTCTGCCCCAAAGGAGCTCGCTGTCCTCCTCCACAACCTCAGTGTCTCTGGAGAGAGAGGACAAAAGGCCCTCGGGCGAGTCCGTGTGTTTAGAGGTCTTCCGTGCTCACACTGACCAGGCCCTTCTTATCTGTCTTGTTTATCCAGCATCTTGGAAACCCACGCTCGTTTCGTGAGACCGACTGTTTATTGAGTGTTTTCCATGCTTCAGGCACACTGTGCGCAACATTTTGGACAGTATTATTCTCCTTAATCATCAGTCACCTAGTGAGATAGTGGCTTGGCTTGTAACTATATAAATTATGCATAGCATACATGTATAAGCATGAATCTATAACTCTGAAATCAATGCTAGAGACGCTCCGTGCCTGCTGCCATCCCCGATCACCCCAGCTCCATCCTCGGTACAACCCAGACCTGTGGGCATAATAGTAAATGTTATTCTCCGGTTATGTTGTCAGGAGGGATTAAAACTTGCAAATGTGATGAAGATTAATAATGATGACTTAATGTGTCCTCCCCCTTGGGGACACCTGCCTTTCACAGGGGTGGGGGCTGCCTGGCAGCAGGAGGGAGAGGGATGGAAGTGGCGTCGCCCACGCTAGTTGCCGCCCGCTCAGCCTCCCTGCCCAGGCTCCTCCTGGGCTGTCTGGGGGAGCTCGAGAGGTGAAGAGGAAGGTCGTTCATTTTTATTTTTACTGCTGCAGCATGGAGGAGGGTTGTTGGGAGATGTCCCATTAAGTCAAGAGAGACACTAACGAGGAGGTCCGGAGCCCAAGCTAGCTGGGGGCTGTCTGCCCGCATTGTAAGGGGGAGACTCTCACGCTCAGCCCTCAGGGAAGGATGTGAGCACGTAGGTGACTGACCTTTGCACAGCAGGGGAAGGAAATTGGGTAATTATTTTCACCCCACTCAACGGGGAGGAGACCGGTTATGATTTCCTCTGACAGTGCATTCCTGAGTGATAATCCGCATTTACCCACCTTCTCAGAAGACCTCATCGTTCCTATTGTTGAAATCTCTTCTGCAGAGTTGCTGACTCATTGTTCTCCCCTCAAACGCTGTCTACTTGCCTCTTTTCCTTAAGCTGTCTGAAGTTTTGCTGGCCATTGCCTCCTCTTCTCTTCTGTCTGTGCCTGTAGGCAGGAGCGTGAAGGGTGGCCTAAAGGAACAGGACAACCACCATAACATTAAAAAAATAATAATTCTTTTTGCATAATTCATGCCTACAATCTTCAGATTTTATATAATGGGACAAGAATCTCACGGACACCCATATTTTATCTACAGAGTAAACTAACGTTAAATAAAACATTGTATACCATGAAGAATTTTTAAAATATACCCTAATAGCTGATTGGGGTGTCTTCTAAAAAAAAAACCAAGAGGATATTATGAAAAAGTTGTAAACAAGAATATTGGAGAGCTGGCCATGGTAGTGCACACCTGTAGTTCTAGCGACTCAGGAGGCTGAGGCAGGAGGATGGCTTGAGCCCAGGAGTTTGAGGCTGCAGTGAGCTACGATTGCATCACCGCACTCCAGCCTCGGTGAGAGAGGAGAGAGAGAGAAAAAAGAATACTGAGTTTTACCCCAAGTCAACTTTTTGAGGGTCAGCTTTGGAAAAGGAAGGAAAGAAGGAAGGAAGGAAGGAAGAAAAGGAGGGAGTGTGGGAAGAAGAGCATATGTTAGACAATTTGCGAATGAATCTTTTATAACATGTCTAATTTATTTCATCATCCATAACCTCCTGAAGAGTGATTTTTGAGTGTCACTTGGCACAAAAAAGTAATCCCTCACCAATTCCAGGTGTTTTGCTCTAATGATTAGTAATCATAAGTGCTCATTTTAGTGCATGCTTGTGAATGTTTAACAACCGGCTCTCTGGGGAGAAAAGCTGATTTCCAAGGTGTAAACATACCTACCCTGGTCCCTTTCAAGCTATCAAAGTGAAGTCACTGGACACAATGTTGGCTAGAAATTTGTGCCGTTATACAACATTTCCACTATGCAGATACAGCAGATATCAGTAACCTCACAAGCATGGAATGGCCAAATATAGTAAAATCATTATGAAGCAATAAGTTTTGCATATTTATTATACTTGTTTTTGATATAATTTATTTAATTGTAAATGTATCTAATTTAATTTTTAATAATGGTGGTGTTCAACAACTAGCTTGCCAATTTTCTGAAAGTCTAGTCATCAGCTCTCCAGAGCCAGCGTCCCACTGTCTGTATGTCGGGATGGAACCAGATCAAAGCAGAAACGGGGTCCCAGCGGGTCGCAGCCGAACTTACCAACCAGACAGGATCTTCCGAAACAAGTTCTCCGCTGATCACTGTGGGCCGTTTGCTTCATTGTGCATCTTCATTTGTTATATTTCATCTAGGATCACAACAGCATTTTTAAAGTAGATTTTATAATCCACAATTTACAGATGAAGAAACTGAGACTCAGTGAAATTAAAGTGCTGCTTCCTGGATGTTCAGGTGCATATAAACCACGGGGGGAGCTTGTTAAAAATCAGGTTCTGATCCAGCGGGTCTGGGGTGGGCCCGAGGTTCTGAATGTCTAACTAGCTCCCAGGTGATGCTGTTCATCCTTTCAGTCCCCTGATGACAGTCCTGGACCACATCCTAAGTAGCAAGTAGCTGAAGGACATAGGAAGCTGGCAGTCCTGGGAGCCCGTCTCTCCTCTCCTATTCCAGCAGTTTGTTTTTCATTTAACCACTTAAGTATCTGTGTTGGGTAGAGAGGAAGTCTGAAACCACTATCCCTAGACCTCCCAAACTTCTTCTAGCCATGCCTTATTTTTTTAAAAAATAGCATTGTATCCTAATTTGGAAGATGTCCCCCAGGGTTGCCAACTTTTTCCTCTATTCTATGTATTGGAACAGCTCTCTGAGTCCCTAAACTAATGCAACCTAATTCTCTCAAATCTCCCCAAGGTGTTCCAAACCAAGGCCCCTTGGGATGGTAGCGTGTGTGTGTGGCACCAAAGACAATTTCCATGCAGACACACAAAGACTGTGTTGAAAAGGGATGAGGGTGTGTAGTGAACACTGAATTATGTTTTTCCCAAAGCAAAAACTCTCTTGGGTGGGCAGTTGGTTGAGACTGTTAGTGCAAAGGCTGCAGCTCTAATGATGATGTAAGACTTCAGAGGCCCGGAGGGCATTCGGCACTGGGTGGCCTGGAAGAATACCTGCCACGGTGTGGGGGTGTGGGACCGAAGCACTTTAACCCTGGTGAATGGGCCCATTGTGCTTAAATTTCATACACAGCAGCTTGGTGAAAAGTGGTAAAGGAACCGAAGGCTGATTCTCTCTGTGGCTGTCAGTCTGCGCCTCTTTATTTCCATGATTTAGAGTTAACTTCTGATTTTGTTTAGATTTCCTTATCTTCCAGGAATTTACTCCAACCTTCACGAGTGAAATTTAATTTGATTCCCTCTTTGTTTTCCTCCCTGCAGGTTTGGCCGTAAGCTCTGCTTCTTTATTACACTCCTCATCAATGCCACATCTGGAGTTCTCATGGCCATTGCCCCAACCTATACATGGACGTTAATTTTTCGCTTGATCCAAGGACTGGTCAGCAAAGCAGGCTGGTTAATAAGCTACATCCTGAGTAAGAATGTGTGTGTGATTGCAGCTGTGGGAACAAAGGAGTTTTGCTGCCAAAATACAGTCCGGTGGGGGGGCAGCTCTGTGGGAAAACAGACCCAACTCCAAGACAATGTTGACAGGTTTTGTTTTTCCATATCAAAAGAATTTCTAAAATCATTTCAATCATCTCATTCTGCCTTGCTCCTATGAAGAGAACAATGAAAGCAGAAACAAGGACAAACATCATACCACCCAGATTCTTATTATATAGAACTCTTGTGGAATTTTTGTTTTTCTATTATATCACCAAAAATCCAGCCTACCTATTCACAAAGAAGATTTCAATGATGAGAGAAAATAATATACTTATAGAGGACTTTAATGTTTTGAATAAATCTATTCTTGTAAACCTCAATTATCCTCAATTTACATACAAGGAAACTGGGAATGGGAGTACTGTGGTCAACCTAGATTACTCAGCCAGCCATTTGTAGGAGCAGAAATATAACTTACACCCTGTTCATTAGTAGCCAGAGTTATGGGTAAGCTCCATGGAGTATAAGAGAATATTTGAATTTTAACAGCATAGCATCTTTAGCAATATTCAGAAAAATCACCACCATAATTAGATCTTGGGAATTAACTTCATCCTTACTCTCCCTTCATCTACATTCAACCAGAATCTATACAAAGGGAAATGGATATTTTGAAATTAAAATAATAATAATAAAAATAAAGCTCTCATTACACATGAGAAAACTAAAATATGTGTGCTTGCAATTTTACCTGGGAAAGTTACTTGGGGAAGTCCATAAAAGGAAGAGGTGCTAACTAGTCCTGCCAGCGTAGGCACTTAATAAATGTTTGGTCAAAGAAGGGATTAATGTGAGCAGTATTCAACAAGTAACTTGGTTTGTAGGAAACACAGTATGTAGAATTACAAAGAATTTAATTGTGTAAATGTGAATTTCGACAAAAGTTAATGTTAGCCTCCTCTCATTAATTTCTTCTCCTATCCCTCTGAATGTCCATGACCTAAGCCTCACTGCTCCACTCTGCCTATCCTCCCACCTGAACTTCATCCCTGACCCCAACCCCTCTGGAAGACAGACATTTCTGTTTATGGAGCACTTACCTCTGCTTAACTATTTTAAAATACTTTCAGATAATTCACAGTAATTTATAGAAATATTTTTAGGGTGCATTTCCATTTGGTTTATAAATAATTGAAGTCTTTAACATGTTTGCCAAACATTTAAAGCAAAAAGTGTGGCTTGTGGAATATCTTGAATTTCAATTCTAGTATGTCTGTCATATAAACACAACTATCCCCTAATTCCATGTACATGGACCTCGTGTCTGTCATGATGTCATCGCAGACAAGATAAAGCTGATTATCGTACCCTGTGCAGTGGTATGCTGCCAAATTGGCTCTTGGAGAATAAAAAGCCCTGATTTGTAGAGTTTTCCAGTTTCCAAGATGTAAATACTCCCACCATGGTTGATTTCAAGATACCAATGGGTTGAACAATCAGCTTGCAAAATCCCTGAAAATTTAAAAACCAGTTCTTGCAAGCCAGTACTATGTGATCGCAACCCTCTGCTAAGTTCCAAGGCATTTACGCAAATAGGGTTGCAAAAGGAGATGTAACTCACGTAAGAGAATATACAGGTGTTCATTTACATAAAAATTATCTGCAATCTAAATTCAATGTTTGATTTGCTTCTTCAGGTCTTGAGTTATCACTGCCTTATTACTCTAGATCAAAATTTTACATATACAAAAGCAATTGCCTTTGTCCTTGAAATTATTATATAAATCAAATGTTTTTGCTTGTGTGGGCAGGCCTTTCATCCTATCTAACATGGGATTATAAAATTTTATATCAATTAATACAACAGCAATTGTTATAATAAAATAAGAACTAAAGGACATTTAAAAATATTCAGAGAGCTTTATAGAAAATTCTAGAATATGGACTATATTTTTGAAGTTGCCATTCTAGTTTCCTGATAGTCAGCCAACTCACTGCTGTGCTGAACTGCACTGACCATGTGGATTCTCTCTGCAGTTACAGAATTCGTGGGGCCGAGCTATCGGAGAACTGTGGGGATTTTTTACCAAGCTGCCTTTACCGTCGGGCTTCTGGTGCTGGCGGGGGTGGCGTATGCTCTTCCTCACTGGAGGTGGTTACAGTTCACAGTCACTCTGCCCAACTTCTGCTTCTTGCTCTATTACTGGTAAGTCCACTTGGAACAAAAAGGAGATAAACCGAAATATTTTATGTTGCCAAAAAGGCTGCCTTAGTGCATAATGTCCTTCTGATTCCAAGGTTTCTTTCAATTTCCAGGGTTATTTCACAGGGAGCCCAATTCCGTGTTTCAGGGATAAGACTCACAAGTTGCAGCCTGTCTCTCCCCGACACCCCGAGCCTGGAAATCAAATGTTTTTCTCTTTGGGCTTAAAGTTTTTGTGACCTGGATCTTACATCTCTGTGTCACTTATTTGGTGTTTAAATTAGCAGCCAGCAGCTGTGGTGCAATCTGGACTGTAGACCCTTTGAAGAGATTCATAATAGTTCTGTCCCTCTTCAGAGGAAACTTTAGGATGAAGAAGGCAAAACATGGCATTTGTGTCTCCACTTCCTAATACCTGTACCTGAGGCAGACATCCCCAATCAATCACAGCAGTCTCCATCTCAGATAAGGCCAACATGGCACTCCAGATAGACTATATCAATCAATCCAAGTTACCAAGGAAAGTAAGTTTCCCTGACCAAGGGAAACACATGGGAAATGGCAGGAACTGTTAGAAACTCCTAATTGACTTGAAATAAAGCAAGGGGGATGCTGGATTATCAGACTGAATATCTCTCTCATGCAATAAACCCATTTATTTACTTCCTCCGGGATGTATACACTGTTCTTCCCATGGTTGTCTTGCCTGAGACTTAAATGTCACAACCTTCCCCAGGAAGCGTGTTTCCTTGTCCAAAAGCCAGTAAAACCCAGCGTCTTAGTCAGCTCAGGCTGCTATAACTGTGTATATAAAAACAAACATTTCTCACAGTTCTGGAGGTTGGAAAGTCCAAGATCCAAGTGTAGCAGAGTCCATTCCTGGGAGGGCTTCCTGGCTTCAACACAGCTAGACTTGTTGCTGTGTCCTCACATGGTGGCAGGAGAGAGAGGATCCTCTGGCCTCTCTTCCTCTTCTTATAAGGACACTAATCATGTCCTGGGGGCCCACCCTCCAGGCCTTATCTAATTACCTGCCAGAGGCCCCACCTCCAAATTACACATTGGGGTTGGGACATCAGTGTATGAGATTTGGGGAGGACACAACATTCAGTCCATGACACTCTGACAGTGACCTGTATCTCCCCTCTCTCATCTCCTTCTACCCATTTCCACCTCCTATATACCTTGGAATTCACCCCTCTTCTTTTCCCATTAGGAAATCATTATTATTTCTTGCTTGGGTTGCTGTGATAGAGTCCCAACTGGTCTCCTTGACATTTGGTTTGTTGTCCTCTAATCCATGCTTCCTGCCACATGTTAGACATCCAGTTCCACCATGTCACTGCCCTGCTTAAAAGTCTTTCCATGGCTTTTTCCCTGCAGAATAAAGACCTAGTGCTTTAGCATGACAGAAAGGCCACCTATTATCCAAGTTCTGACTACCTCTCAAGACTCCCTATTGCCACTGTCACTGAATAGAATCAAATTGAATTTGCTTACAATTCTGCAAGCTCCGTCATGGACTTTACATTTTTGAAAGATCGCTCCAGATGCAGAGTAGAAGACAGATGTCACAGGGGAAGAATGGAGGCAGGGAGACCAGAGAAGAGACTATTGCAATTACCCTCGCAAGAGAGGACAGAGGCTGAATTAAGATGGAAGTGGTTGGTATGAAGAGGAAAAATTATAAGCAAAATTCTAATGAGGCAGCAATGACAGATCGTGGTGACAAACTGCATGTGTGAGCTCCCCGTGGTGGCCTACACACTTCCACCTCTGCTCCTGGACCCTCTGTCAGTTCTTGGGCCTTTGCAAAGCCCGGGCCCACTAGGGCTGACCCGCCTCTCCTGTGTAGAGCATGGAGTCGGGTATCCAGCGGCACCCCGCTTGGCAGCTCTGAGGAAGGAGCCGGAAGGCTTCCTGGACAAGGCTGACCACAAGTCACATTTGAGGGAGGAAAGAGCCACATGTCCCCCTGCGTGATCGTTAGCTTCTTTGTGGATCCAACTGGACCTTACTGCGTAAGATCCTCAAAGACATCTGATTAGGAAAATTGGGGTTGAGAGGACATCAGTAAGACCTTCTCCTCCACTGACCTTGTACCCTAGGTGCATACCTGAGTCTCCAAGGTGGCTGATCTCCCAGAACAAAAATGCTGAAGCCATGGGGATCATTAAACACATCGCAAAGAAAAATGGAAGATCTCTGCCTGTCTCTCTTCAGGTGAGCCAGAGCGTATCAAATCAGGGGACGTGAAAAGGGAGGTTCTGGGAAGACACGCGGACCCCGGCGTTCTCGGGGGAGCAGGACCAGCCCACCACCTTGCGTTTGGGCCTAACTTGCAGTGAAATGCAACGGAATATTTTATGTACTAAGAGTTGGGGGTCCCTAGGAGAATACTTTAAACAGATGCAAAACATCAAACTAAATGGGAACCAGAGATCATTTAAAGGTCAAACAAAGAGTTTCTATCTCGTGCAACTCGCACCTCTGCCGGCCACTCATGTCGCGCTTACCTGTGTGTCTGGCATCCTCGGGACAGATTCTTAGATCAGTATGACAGTTCTTTTTTTTTTCACTGAAAACTTTTCTATTGGCCTTTTGGATAGAAACAGGAATTTATTTGCCGGGAAGGATGATCCTATCACAATGCTGCTGGAACCAGTGCGGGCTCCTCTTGGCTGGTGTGTTCGGCCCAGTTCAGCCCATCCTGCACTTCTCGTCTGCAGCGCCGACACCCGGCTACCTGGCACCGCACAGAAGTCCGGCTGTGCATGCTAGTGCTTGCGTCATATTCGATACCCAGACCGATATGTTCCTGGATCCCCAGACCAAAGTCTCCAGTATCTGACAAGTTATTTTTTCTTAACTCATACTTTCTCCAGGAATTCTTGTGACTTGGCCCCTCTGGTTGTGCAGGGAATAGCAATCTCATTTCTGCTGCTGCCAAAAGACCCGGCAGTGTATCTAGCCGTGGAGGACAGAACTGGAAAAGAGAACAGTTCTTTAAACACAAGCAATTTCTTAGCATTTTAAACATTTGGATAGAAATCGCCCCAAAACATTTTAAGCAATCCGCTACCTTCTTAAATAGAATCAAGTTACTAAAGGCACTTAGTGTTTGCCTTCAGTAGATCTCACCACTTTGACCTCAAACCTTTTCATCTAATAGGGGCTGGAAAAGAAAACATCAAGCTTATTAGGAAATTATGTCAGAATGAAAGTAAATCATTTCTGAATGAGGATCTATTAATATGATAGGTTGCATGTAAGAACTTGAGATTTACATGACATTTAGAATGAGGATTTTGGGGACTCAGAGGCCTTTTTCCTTCACTTTTTCCCTGGTTCCTGGGTGGTTGAAATGTGTGTCTGGCAGAACGCCTGATTCTCAGGTGTTAGATTCCTTCATCGAAGGGCCAGTGGGCAAATGACACGAGAGTCATCATCTCCCAAGAGGTGACATCCAGGTGTTGGCAGTAAACCTCCACTCCACCACCCATCGACCATATGCTTCTAGAGCAGGGTTCTCAAACGTTACCCCCTGTGCACAGGAATCACGGAGAACCTTATGAAAATGCAGCTTCAGGGAGGTCTGTTTCCTGCCTATTTCTAACGTTCTCCAGGTGATGCTGGTGCCAGTGTGAAGGCCAAGGTCCCAGGCACAGCCTCCTGCCTGGTGGGTCACAAACGGGTCCAGGTGGCAGACACATTGCTTCACCCTCAGCTCACAAGGCCGGGCCACGAGGCTGGGCATCGATTATAGCCACTGTGCTCTACAAATCATATCATCCCAGACAGGCACTAGCAATTGCCTAACTTCTCCGCATCCTCCTCTGTAAAATGGTGTGAAAGAAATAGAACCTAACTTCTGGGATTTTTTAAAGATTAAATGAGACCAAGTGTGCAAACTGCTTAGCGTAGTGCTGGGCACGTGGTAAGCACTCGGTGTGTGTAAGAAATTATTGTTATTCCCAGGGACACCACCGTCAAATAGACAAAGCTGTTCCTCTGTGTCTTTTCTTAGAGCCTGAGACCCGATGAGGAAGTGGACGAGAAGCTGAACCCTTCCTTCCTTGACTTGGTCAGAACCCCTCAGCTAAGGAAACGTACTTTGATCTTGATGTACAACTGGTAAGGAAAGTTCTTCACTTTAAAAATCCCTCCGAAGTCTTTTAATCACAGTCAGCCACGTTAAGGAAGGGAACAAAGGCGCCTTCAACTCAACATCTAACCCCAGTATTGGCACCAACGGCTGGCGGCAGCGTGTGGCTCACGCATAGCAGGTTTTCCAGCAAGTGCTAAAATGCACCTACAGTCCCCGAGCACAGATCAGGGCGTTCTCGACCTCGGCTCCACGTTAGAATCACCTGGATCTTATAAAATACCAAAGCCAAAGCCCCCGTCTCCAGAAATACTGATTTAATTGGTGTAGGGTAGGGCCCAGGGACCAATATGGTTTAAACGTTCCAGGTGATTCTGACATGTAGCCAAAATCGAGAGCTATTGGTAGAGAAAAATAGATGGTGAGTGCAGATCTCTACGGCAGGACAGGGCTGGCAAGGAAAGGGATTTTTCTTTCCTACCTGGAGAAAAAAATCAATGAATGAATGAACAGGAAGAATCCGCTGGCTCCACAACCCAGTAACGCGGTCTCTACCGTGCGGGCTGCGGCGCCAGAGCCTTGAGGCACGCCCTCCCGGTGGGGACGCGCGCTTTCCGAAGCGCCGGGTCTCAGCTGGCCAAGCGAAGATGATAGTCGCTGACGAAAGCCAAGCTCCCCAGGGGTTAGCCAGCAAGCTTCACAGCACTGCACGGAAAAGGCAGCTTTGAAATCCGGCCTCACTCTCCTTCTTTCCTTTTCTGAAAAACTGTGGCTCTTGTTGATTATCGTCACATTTCCTGTTACATATAATGACCGTTTTTAGTCAATAAAGCTAAAAACGTTGTCCAAAATGCTGTTTGCATCGGGCTGAGGGAGGAATCATCAAGAGAGGCGGTCTGCCCGTGTGGTCTTCTGATTTCCTAAAGCTGGAATTAAGCGTCCCCCCCTTTCCATCCCACTGCACTAGAAGGCCACAAAGACAGATGAAATTCACAAGCACTCATGACTCGATCTAGTTTTACTAAACGAACTGCTCTGTTAAGACATTCTTTGCTGTCCATCTGGCCAGGGAATGCTAACCTAATTTCTTCCCAGGGTCCTCGGGTCCCAGCCAGCCCATGAAGGGGATCAGATATTGTAAAGGTGGGGGGATGGAGGGAGGGATCACTGGGAAAGGTGGCCTACAGCCTACTCTTATTTTTCCAGAAGCCTTTCCCCTTCGGTGGCTCGTGTTTGGCTCTCCACTTGACCTGAACTCTCCTCTCTGCTCAGGTTCACGAGCTCTGTTCTCTACCAGGGCCTCATCATGCACATGGGCCTCGCAGGGGACAATATCTACCTGGATTTCTTCTACTCTGCCCTGGTTGAATTCCCAGCTGCCTTCATCATCATCCTCACCATTGACCGCATCGGCCGCCGTTATCCCTGGGCGGCGGCAAATATGTTGGCAGGAGCAGCCTGTCTAGCCTCAGCTTTTATCCCTGATGGTAAGTTTCCGGCCAAGCCAGGGTCCTGTCTCTAAGGCCCCGAGAAGAGGGGGTGTCCACAGCCCTTTGATGGGAAGACCGTGTAATCTATCATTCAGATCAATTTGAAAGGCGGAGAATAGTGTCCGGGACCTTCCTGAGCAAACCCATACGGCCTGCCTACCTTTAGGAACAATTGTACCCAGCTGTTCCCTGATGTGATATAACAAGAGAGGCCGTGGAGATCCATGCTACGGGCCATCGAGCCAGCTAGGGCAAAGCTGGGCTTTGGGGTAGAGCAGACCCAGGTTCAAAATCTTACTCTAGGACATCCCAGGTATTATTTAGCAACTCCTTCCACCTCCCTGCATCATCCTACAGAATAAATGAGAAAACTTAAGTAAATTCCGTTAATAAACAATTAGTTCCTTTCTTTCCTTTTAAAAATGTCTTCTCAATGAAAGGGAGCAAAGGCCTATATAACAGAATCCTTTTAGCAACATGGATTTATTTTAATCCTTCCATTATTAGTCATTTTAAAAAATGTGTACATATTTTGCTGTTTCTTTGGAGAGACCTCTGTAGACTAAAGTTGGCCAGCTTTGGAAACTGGCATAATTCCACTGTCATTAACTATTGAGGTTTAAAGTTAGGAGAGCACAGAGGATTTTTAGGGCAATCAAATTATTCTGTATGATATGTAACAGTGGATACAGGACATTATATGTTTGGCCAAATGCATAGGATGTATAATACCAAGAGTGAATACTAATGCAAACTGTGGATTTGGGGTGATTATGATGTATCAATGCAGGTTCATCATTCGTAACAAATGCACCACTTGGGTGGGGGGTGTTAATAATGGCGGAGATTGTGCATGTGCTGGGGGTGGCGGGAAGAATATATGGGAAATCTCTGTATTCCCTCTCAATTTCGCTATGAACCTAAAACTACTCTAAAAAAAATAGTCTTTAAAAACAAGAGCAATCAAGTATCAGAATCGTGTCTGAGGTTCGCACAAACACACGTGAGACTTTACTGACAGGATCTGCTTTCTTGTCCCATTCTGGAATGGGGGGCTTGCCTGCGGCGCGGCCGAGAAGGGGGGCCGTCGGCAGCACGCGTGTGCTAGTGGCGTGCTTGTCCCCGCAGATCTGCAGTGGCTGAAAACGACTGTGGCGTGCTTGGGCAGAATGGGGATCACCATGGCCTTCGAAATGGTTTGCCTGGTCAATGCGGAACTGTACCCCACATTCATTAGGTGAGTGCCTTCGCCTGAGTCACACGTGAAGAGGGCGCTCGGGACGTTTGCTTGTCGGCTGGAACTGCCACGGGCGCAGGCACAGGACACCTTACTTTTCAAAACGCAGCGTAAGGGAAGGTGAGAAGATCTGAAGGCAGCAGCCGGGCCCAGCGGTTCCCCTCTCACACGACGGCCGGGGTAGAACACAGACGCTGTGGTGAGGGCAGAGGACACGGGACAGCGCGGACGGGCCATAGTGCAGCCAGGGAAGCCCGGTGAAGGGAGCAAGGAGGAAGAATTGCTCTTCCTCCCACCATGAATCATCTTAAAGCTCATGTAAAACAAGAACAACAGGAAATGAGTGGAATTATATACCTGTATTGTTTTTAGGCATTGAAACCAATGTAAACTTTTTTTCCCAGTTTTTAGATATTTTAATGATTTGGGGAAGTGTTTATTTGGAGGTGAGGTGGGAGATAATGTTACGCCCAGCCGAGTCCCTCTCCCCGCCGGCCAGCGTACTGGCAGCAGGAGGTCAGTGGAGAAGTTGCTGAATAGCACAAGGCCAGGCGAGGGACGGCATGGATTTCTCAGCTCCATCTCCTCTGGAATGTGGGGGCTACGATTTTTAAAAGAGTTTTGGTGACCGGAGGGCTAGGGAATGGGGTCTGCTGGCTGGCTGGCTGGGGATGAACTCATGCGGTTGGGAGGCAGAAACAGTCTTCCTGGTAAACAGGAGTCTCTGAGCGGGGGCTCTCGGGCCCTGTGGGATCAGCCCCCACACCAAAGGCAGAGTCTGGAAAACATCTCAAAAACCAGCCTCGGGTTTTACCAGAGATGCCCTCTGCAGAGGCAGTTGGAGAAGTCACAAGTCTTGCCCCTGTGAAGGGACAAGCAGCGAGCGGTGACGGCATTAGGGAAGTTAGGGAGCAAGGCCTGGTTAGTGTTAGCTATGACCGTACTTCTATAGAAATCAGACTGTTATCACTATTCCTGTCCGTGGCCTTACGTTATTTTAATATGGGTGGTTTCCATAGCTACTGCACTTTGATAAATTAAAAAGTTAAATCAGTTGCCTGCATTTTAGGAACCTTGGTGTCCTCGTCTGCTCCTCAATGTGTGACATTGGTGGCATCATCGCGCCCTTCCTGGTCTTCCGGCTCACCGACGTCTGGCTTGAGCTCCCGCTGGTGGTTTTTGGTGAGAAATCCTCATAGAGGTTTTAAACGAAAACCTGTGTTTCTAGGGACCTTCATTTCTCTCTCTCTTTTTTTAAATTTTAAATTTTTTACTTTTTCTTTATTTTTTTTCATTATTTTACATCTGTTAATGAAGTCTCATAGGACCTTCATTTCTCTACTTCAAAATAGGCATCGTGTCTATTAGTAAATACCAACCGCTACTACTCGTCAGTAAGGTTATTAGTACCAGCAATGCTGGGGAGATACAGTGCAGGATTCATGCTGTCGGTCCCTGCGAGCACGCAGGTGTGGGCTCCGGCCTGGCGGCACAGCCCTGGCAAGAACGGGGAGGCAGGCCTCCCTGCAGCTGCCCTAACGCCCCGCCCGGGACTCCCGCCTCTCCTGTCTCGGCAGAGAGCTCGCTCTTCTCCTCCTCCATGTCTGGAGGGTGAAACACAAAGCCCCTTTGCTTCTTGCTTCCCAGAAAGGCAGTTACCATTTTGCAAAGGGCAATTCTGAAACCCGGAGGAAACAAAGACCCTCATTAGGAAAAGGCATCGGCACAGCGGAGCCCCTGTGTGCTCGCTCCCGCTGCGATCAGAGAGCCCCTCTGCTGCTGCCTGCGAGCCGGGGCCGGTGGGGATGTCCCAGCCCCGAGCCCTTCCCCTCCCCGGAGGACAGAAGGTGACAGGGACAAGTCCAATCATCAGCAGTTAACACACAGAGGCAGGAGCTCAACGTGAAATCTGCCGCCAGCCATGAAAGGGCTCTGGGGGTCCTGGGCATGTCCGTCCGTCGGCATCCACGGCTGTCCCCACAGCTGCAGGCTCTGCGACACAGCCACTGCTGTGTGTCCCGCAGACACCTGCCGTGCGGACGCTGCTGCAGTTCACACACGCGGCATTCGCCTTCTCTGGTGACCCGGCCCACAGTGCGCACATCTCCGTCTCCTTTAAGACCCACTCAGAGCCACTTTTAATTCGAATATGTGACTCTTCTTCCCCGGGGTGTACGGCACTCACTCAGTTTGGGAGGAGGAGAGGAAAAGGCCCCACTCTCGCAGGCAGCCCAGGAAGCCCCTGGCCTCGTTCCGCGCTGTGCAGCCGCCCGCCAGCGTCCTGCTCGTTCCTCCTCTTCCCCTCTTCCCAAGGGATTTGTGAGGGGGACTTTTCCACTGCGGTGCAACTGCCAGCAAAAGCCCCAAAGCACTGATAGAACTCACCCTCGAAACAGGCCCACTGAATTCCTCCCATTCCCGCTGAAGGACAGCAAGGTGGCCAGCGCTGGTGGAACACGAGCTCTTTATCCCGCGATGCCCGTGGTCTGCCCACGGAGTAGCTGGCGCTGCTGCTGAGACGTGCGTGCCCCAAACTCCTTTCTCCGCAACACTGGCTGACGAGCCTGTCCCCAGAGCCTCCTTTCCAGGTTGAGGCCACACTCTGGCCCCCTGCCTGCTAGGGAGGAAGTCAGAGCTACCTCAACATCAGCGACTCCCCTAGGTGGCCAGCGGGTGGCCAGTGGGTCAGTGGGACACTTCTGGGCAGCAAACAGATACTTCCTGTTTCTCTACATCTGTTTAACAAAGCAGTGCGAAATCCAGACCCAGAGGAACATTGTGGACCCTTGCTCATGCCTCATCTTCCGCTGGGAAGGACAAAGGATTATAACTACTCTGCAACATACACAGGAAAATCAAAGACAATTCCAATTGTATTCTCATGGGTAGTTAAACATCTTCTTCCCTTACCAACCCTTCATCTGCTTAGTTAGCAGAAAGCAAAACCAATAGTTTTGCATTTTAGTTTCTTTCCTTTTCTTTCTACGCAAGAATGGTGTGCTAATTGTGGTCTTGAAATAGTCTTAAAACAGTAATCGAAGAAACATGAAAATCAACACTTTGGAAAATCCTGGTTGAAAGAGCGCTAGAAAAATTGATAAGGATTATCCCGGTTAATTAGGCCCATCTTTGCAAATATAAAATTCTGAATGAGTGATAATTTTATTAATCCATTGCATTCGTCACAGTCCCCTCACTTCAGAGATCCCGATGCCTGTGAATGTGCATTGTGTTTGCATAAGTTACAATGTAATAACCAAGGAAATCTTGGGAGCTTTGCAGCAAGTTGAGAGGTTGTTATTTAGTAAGCACTTCCACAATTCATACCACGTGCCAGGCACTATTCTCAGTGCTTGGCAAATATTAAATCATTTCAGCCTCTTAAGCCTGTGGGGGAATCTGGCCCAGCAGAGAGTTTACAGACCCAAGGCCCTATGACCAGTAAGTGAGGGAGGCAGCGAGGCAGCCCAGGCACTTGGGCTTGTGTTTTGAGCCAATGTGCTCTGTGGCTTCTATTAAGCCCATTTTTAAGGGTTCAAAAATAAAGGCCAGCGTGCTTGTTTTGAAACCCCAAACTAGTAAGAAACCCATATCCCACTTCCTGCATTCCAACATAGAAGACATCAAAGTATAACTTTAAAATGTTCCTTTTACTGGAATCTAAAGAAGCAAAAGCATTAAAGTGTTTATTATTAAAAACTATAGCCAGAGACAAGGATCAACAGGAATTCACCTGAATTCGAACTAAATGCCTGGCTATACTTTATACTTTTTAGTGTCATTATGTAGTTACACATGATTTATTACTTTTATTTGCAAGTAATGATCCAAGTTTCTGAATTATTTTCATTACTAAGTGCTTTATACTGGCAGGGTTATGTTCTTCCTTTTCACACAGTTTTTTTCAAAGTTATTTTCTAACTCCAGAGTATCTTAATATGGTGGCAATGTCCCCTAGCCTAGAATAACCTTGACTCAAAATATTAAGTATTTCATTTCCCTATAAGGAATTGTAATTCAATGGAGTTTGGAATTGGTATAATATTTATGATGGAACATGGGGCAGTCGGAGATGGCAAAGAAATCTGTAAATAAATATAGAGAAAAACACCCCCAAAATTTTTTAAATAGAAATAAGGAGAGCTCTAATTATAGAACCTGTGTTTTTCAGTTCTTAACGTGGTTCGCGTCTGTTTGGCTTTCAGCTGTGGTTGGCTTGGTTGCCGGAGGACTGGTGCTGTTGCTACCGGAGACCAAAGGGGAGGCTTTGCCTGAGACCATTGAGGAGGCAGAAAACATGCAGAGGTAGGCAGCTCAAGTTCCTAAGGGAACTATGTGTCAAAGGTTTGGGGACGACTCTGTAGCCAGTTGGAAAGGAAGATTAGAGCAAATCCATACCTCACACCGTACATCCAGATAAATGCAAACTAAATCAAAGACTTGAGAGTACAAAAAAGAACCAGAAAAATAATGAAGACACCGTGGGAGGATTCCTTTATCCTTTCGTGGGGGGGAGGTCTTTCTAAGTATGTCCCCAAAATCCAGAACCCATAGAAGAAATATAAATACCTGTTTTTGTTATTTCTGAATTTTGGACTATATGAACCTACTCAAAAAGTAAATTGTATGACACCCTCCCCACAAGTGTGCTTATGCAGTGTGCTTAGATAGTTCTATTTACTTTTTTATGCCATTTTTGGCCTATTGGTGCCACAAACTGAGCTGAATTTTATCCGTTCTATGAAACCTTCATATGTAACATGTTCCTCAGAATTGTTCTTGGGCAAAACATTGCCAAATCGCAGTGGTCCAAGACTTTCCTAGAACTTGAGTCTTAGATTGGAAGAGGCTTTGCAATCCAACCAGAGGTCACACACCGGCAGCCCTCGGGACACCAAGTGCTCAAGTTCTCTCTGTTTGGCCCACGAGGTGTTTGTTTTGTTTTGTTTTGTTTAGAAGGAAATTCCATATAAACTGGACTTCCAGGATCTGTTTTAAAAAATCAGAAGATTCGGTAACACTGAGCAGGCGTTCCCTCTTGTTGGCAATTTGTGGGAGCTGAGCAAGGGCTCGGCTTTCTGAAGGGCATGCCCTCTGCAGCAGGCCAAGTCCCCACTGTTTCTTGTTATCTTGTGTCTGGTGCGTTATAGGATCCGCTTGGTGCATGCAGACATTGGAGTTTGAGACCCTTGATGGAGCCCAACCAGCCCCCCCTAGACGCCCCCGTCTCAGCGCAGCTTCCCATGCACACGGGCGCTCCCCCCCAAGACGGGAGACTGAGTCCCGTTTACCGCGGCATCCCCAGAGCCCAGCACGGGACCTGGCACGCACAGGGGAGGAGCTCACCAAACCGTCGGGGAACAAATGCTGGCGTTCCTTCCACAGCATCCCCCGTTCAGGCTCCTTTTCCGAGGCAGCGTCAGCGCCAGGCAGGCAGCGGTGTGTGCGGTGAGGAGCAGCGCTGCGGCGTCTGACAGACTGTCCTCACATCACCATCCCTGTGGCCTGGCGGCCTCTAAGCCTCAGTTCTTCACCTGTACATGGGGACAGCAGTATCTACTCGCTGGCGTCGGTCACAGCTAAACAAGCTGATGTGTGTAAGGGCCTGAGGGTGAAGGTCCAGGAGCCACTGTCACCGTTCACGGAAGCTTTCGTAGCTGTTCTATAAAACAGGAAGACAAGCACCTAGACATATCTATGGAAATTCAAATTTTAAAATACATCCTGAGTTGTTGTAAGACAGAGAAATGTAGCTCAGGGACACACATATACGCCAATACTCATCAGAGTCATTTTCTTCAGGCCGGTTTGCAAAGCAGGCTAAAGAGACATTTCAAAAGAGTATTCCTGTTGTTATTTTATGTTCTTTCTGTTTATGTGATCAACAAATACTCCTATGAAGATCTGCACTTTCCCTTTCTCTGTACAGAGTAACTGAGTTGACCGTTCTCAGACAGAAGACAGGTCTGCGTGCGTGGATTGGGGGATTGCGGGAGAGACTTGGAGGGGAGGCGGGGACAGCTGGGACAAGGGCCCGCTGCAGCGGGAGGGGTGGGAGGCAGGGCCGTCTGGCAGACCACAGATGGCTCGGAAAGCTGACCCAGGTACAGTGTCTCGGACACCAAGGAGAGCCAGCAAGAAAGGGCAGGGCCGAGAGCCCGCGGGTTCCTAAGGATGCTCGTCCTGTCCTAGTTACGAACGAGTACAGCCTGTGTGATTCTCTCCTGACGCCTTATTCGCCTCTTAAGCCTGTTTCCTGTTCTGTCAAATGAGGGTAAGGCGAGCTCACATTTACTCAGAGCTCTCACCCACTGTCTCCCCAGCGAGCGCGTGCAGGCACTCCTCGTTTCATTGCATTATACTTCTCTTTATTGCGCTTTGCAGATACTGCGTTTTTTTTTTTTCCAAATTAAAGGTTTGTGGCAGCTCTGCATTGTAATTCTCGCAATATTTCAAACTTTTTCATTATTATCATATTTGTTATGGTGACCTGCGATCAGTGATCTTCGATGTTACCATCGCAATTGTTTGGGGGCACCACAAACCGCATCCATATAAGACAGCAAACTTAAGGGATGAATGCGGCGTGCGTTCCCACGGCTCCACCAGCCAGCCCTCCTGCCTCTCTCCCGCTCCTGGAGCCTCCCTATTCCCTGAGACACAACAGTACTGACATTAGGCCAGTTAATAACCCACAACAGCCTCTAAACAGTCAAGTGAAAGGAAGAGCCACATGTCTCTCACTTTACATCAAAAGCTGGAAAAGACTGAGTTCAGTGAGGAAGGCGCATCAGAAGCCCAGAAAGGCCAGAAGCTAGGCCTCCTGTGCCAAGCGGTTAGCTAAGCTGAGAGTGCAAAGGGAAAGTCCTTGAAGGAAATTAAAAGTGTTGCTCCAGGGAATGTAGGAATGGCAAGAAAGAAAAACACCCGAATTGCGGGTATGGAGAAAGTATGAGTGGTCTGGATAGACGATCAAACCAGCCACAATAGTTCCGTAAGCCAAAGCCTGATCCGGAGCACAGCCCTAACTCCATTCACTTCTGTGAAGGCTGAGAGAGGTGAGCAAGCTGCAGAAGAAAAATTTGAAGCTAGCAGAGGTTGGCTCATGAGATTTAAGGAAAGAAGCCATCTCCATAACATAAAAGTGTGAAGTAAAGCAGCAAGGGATGATGAGAAGCTGCGGCAAGTTATCCAGAAGATGCAGCTAAGAGAGTGGACAAAGGTGGCTTCACTAAATGATAGATTTTCAAGGCAGACAAAATAGCCTCATAATGGAAGAAGATGCCATTTAGGACTTTCACAGCTAGAAAGAAGTCAATGCCTGACTCCAGAGCTTCAAAGGAAAGGCTGACTCTCCTGTTAAGAGCTAATGCAGCTAGTGACTCTACGTTGAAGCCAGTGCTCATTTACCATTCTGAAAATCCTAGGACCCTTACAAATTATACTAAATCCACTTTGCCTGTGTTCTACAAATGGAACAACAAAGCCTGGAATGATAGCACGTTAGTTTGCAGCATGGTTTACTGAATATTTCAAGCCTGCTGTTGAGACCTACTGCTCAGAAAAAAGATTCCTTTCAAAATATTAATGTTCATTTGCAATGCACCTAGTCACCCCAAGAGCTCTGATGGAGAATTACAAGGAGATGAATGTTGTTTCCATACCTGCTAACACAACATCCATTCTGCATCCCATTGATCAGGGAATAATTTAATTTCAACTTTCACAACTTATTATTTAAGAAATACACTTCATAAGGCTATAGCTTCCATAGATAGTGATTCTTCTGGTGGATCTGGGCAGAGTAAATTGAAAGCCTCTGCAAAGGATTCACCATTCTAGATGCCATTAAGAATATTTGTGATTCATGGGAGGAGGTCAAAATATCAATATTTACAGGAGTTTGGAAGAAGTTGATTCCAACAGTCACGGATGACTTCAAGGGTTTCTAGACTTCAGTAAACAAAGTAACTGCAGATGTGGTAGAAATAGCAAGAGAACTAGAATTTAGAAGTGGAGCCTGAAGATGTGACTGAATTGTTACAATCTTATGATAAAACTTTAACAGATGAAGAGTTGCCTCTTATGGGTGAGGAAAGAAAGTGTTTCTTGAGATGGTAACGATGCTGTGCACATTGTAGAAATTATAGCAAAGGATTACGAATATTACATAAACTTAGTTGATAAAGCAGTGGCAGAGTTTGAGAATTGACTCCAATTTTGAAAGAAGTTCTACTATGAGCAAAATGCTATCAAGCAGCATTGCCTGCTAGAGAGAAATCTTTCATGAAAGGGAGATTCCAACTGATGTGACAAACTTCACTGTGGTCTTACTTTAAGAAATTGCCACAGCTATCTCAACTTTTGGTAGCCACCACCATGATCGGTCAGCAGCCATCAACATCAAAACAAAATCCCCACCAACAAAAGATTATAACTCACTGAAGGGTCAGATGATTGTTAGCATTTTTTAACCCTTTGCACTCACTTGCCTTTTTCTCGATTCCTTTATTCTACTCGGGGTTTAATTTTTTAAATACCCCAGATTTTACAAAGCGCGGCAGTAGAATAAAAAACTGGAGTTTCTTTTCATACAAACTTATTTATTTGGATTTTTTATATTTCAAATTATTGATACATTCAAAGAGTAATTTTAATCTCTATAATTTTTGCTAACCGTGTCAAGTCACACTCGATATCTGAGTGCAAAGGGTTAACAATAAAATATTTAAAAATTAAGGTATATGCATTTAAGACATAATGCTATTGTACATTTAATAGACTACAGCATAGTGTAAGCATAACTTTTATAGGTACTGGGAAACCAAATTTTCTGTGACTCTTTTTATTGCAAAATTTGCTTTATTGTGGTGGTCTAGAACTGAAACTGGAATATCTCCAAGATATGCCTATATTCCCTCATTGATTCATCGAAACAACCCTGTGAAACAGGTTTTCTTATTAACCCCTTGATGACTGAAAATAACCTAGGGCAGAGAAATTAAAGCCACACAGCCAGTAAGAGACAAAGCCAAAGTTTCGATCCCGACGACGGCCAGATTCCGTGGCCCAGGTTCTTGTCTCTCCCTCAAGGGCTGGGCTCACAAATGCTAAAATGCAGTGAATTGCCCAGTGCAGTGCTGGTGTTTAGTTAGTGTTCAGTCTCCAGTGGCTGGTGTGGCTGCTGACGTTGCTGCTGGTGCTGTTGTCATTGTTACTGTTGTTGCTGTTGTTATGGCTGCTACTGCTGTTCTTGTAACTGCTGTGGCTAATGTTTTTATTGCTGCTGTTATTGTTGTTGCTGCTGATGCTGATGTTGCTGATGCTACTATTGTTATTGTTATTGCTATTATTGTTGCTGCTGATGCTGTTGTTGCTGATGCTACTATTGTTATTGTTGTTGCTATTATTGTTGCTGCTGATGCTGTTGTTGCTGATGCTGCTACTGTCATCGCTGCTATTGTTGCTGCTGCTATTATTGTTGCTGCAGCTGCTATTGCTATTGCAGTTGTTGCTACTGTGGCTGCTGTTGTTGCTGTTAGTTTTTATGATGCTGTTGCTATTACTGTTGCTACTGCTGTTTCTGACATTGTTGTTACTGCTATTGTTGCTGCTCTTGTTGCTGGTATTGCTGTTGTTGCTGTTATTGTTGCTGCTGTTGTTGCAAATGTTGCTGTTGCTATTGCTGCAGTTGTTGCTGCTGCTGCTACTGCAGACTTTGTTTTTGCTGTAATTGCTGTTGTTGATTATGATGCTGTTGCTATTCCTGTTGCTGCCATTGCTGACACTCTTGCTTCCGCTACTGTTGTTGCTGATGCTCCTGTTGCTGCTACTATTGTTGCTGCTCTTGTTGTTGCTGCTCTTTTTGCTGCTGCTGTTGCTATTGCTGCTGTTGTTGCTGCTGTTGTTGCTACCGCTGTTGCTGCTGTTGCTATGACTGCTGTTGCTATTGCAGGTTTTGCTACTGCTACTGCTGCTGTTGTAGTTGCTGTTGTTAATTGTTACATTGTTACTGCTGCTGCTGTTCCTGTTGCTGCTACTGCTATTGATGACATTGTTGCTGCTGTTTTTGTTGCTGCTCTTGCTGTTACTATTGTTACTGCTATTGTTGCTTCTGTTGTTGCTGTTGCTTATGATGCTGTTGCTATTGTTGCTGCTGTTTTTGTTGCTGCTCTTGCTGTTACTATTGTTACTGCTATTGTTGCTTCTGTTGTTGCTGTTGATTATGATGCTGTTGCTATTGTTGCTGCTGTTTTTGTTGCTGCTCTTGCTGTTACTATTGTTACTGCTATTGTTGCTGTTGATTATGATGCTGTTGCTATTATTGCTGCTGCTACTGATGCTGACATTGTTGCTATTGCTACTGCTGCTGTTATTGTTGCTGTTGCTGCTATTGCTGTTACTGCTGTTGCTTCTGCTGTCACTATTGCTGATTATGATGCTGTAGCTAGTGCTGTTGCTACTGCTGCTATTGCTGATATTACTGCTTTCACTACTGTTGCTGCTGATGATGCTATTATCATTGCTGTTGCTATAGCTGACATTGTTGTTGCTCCTGCTGCCGTTGCTGTTGTTATTATTGTTGCTATTGTTATTGTTGCTGCTGATGCTGCTGTTATTGTTGATGCTTCTGTTGCTGCTATTATTGTTGTTGCTACTGCTGCTGCTATTGTTGCTATGGCTATTGTTGTTACTGCTGTTATTGCCGCTGTCGATATGGCTACTGTTGCTATTGCAGTTTTTGCTATTGCTGCTGCTGTTGCTGCTGCAGTTGCGGTTGTTGATTATTATGTTGTTGCTGCTGCTGCTGTTGCTGTTACTACTGTTATTGTTGCTATATCTACTATTACTATTGTTTTTGCTGTTTCTGTTGTTGCTACTGTTGCTATTGCTATTGCTGCTCTTGTCACTGTTGTTGATTCTGATGCTGTCATTAGTGCTGTTGCAGCTGCTGCTATTGCTGCTATTGTTGCTGATGGTGCTGTTGGTGCTGCTATTGCTGCTACTCTTGCTGCTGTTGCTGTTGTTGCTTTTGTTGCCGTTGTTGCTTTTGTTGCTGCTGTTCTTGCTGGTTCTGTTGCTGCTGCTATTGTTGCCACTGCCGTTGTTGTTGCCATAGAGACCATGAGAGCTCAGCAGACTTGATTGTACCCCTCCATCTGGAATATGAGAGAACCCCAAAACCACAGGATGATTTGGACGAGATTCTGCTATGCCCCACCTCAGATTGGACTGGTCAAGAAGTTTAGGCAGGACTAACCACCTCCAGGTGGGGGAAATTCTTCGAGGAGCCAGATGTCTGGAAGTAGCCCACACCTGATTCAATATTACTATAAACAGGAACGGTCCAAAGGGCGTGTCTGGGAACAACAAAATGAAGAAAGCAGTGTTTCTGTAATGACTATCAGCAACATCTTGGCCTTCACAAAGACAAGATGATTGAGAAAATTTGCATTTGAACAAATGTTTTAATTGCATTCCTCACTTGCCTAACTGTTGAAAAATAAATGAACTTTGGTAAAAAATAATTTCTCCAATTCTATTTGCAGAAACTGGTGATAACAACATCTAGATTTTAAAATCATCATCTTGTACTGACATAAGATTAAATTTAGACTTTATCTACATTCTCCATTACAGAAAAAGGTGGAATGCCCTAAGAAAGGAACTTATTTAGGCCAATTCCACATCTGGAGAGGTTTACAGGAACCACTCCATCCACATTAGTTATTCAACAAGCTCTGTCTGTTTTCTTTACGGGAATCACTGCTCAGAGCACTTTGCAAGACTAATCCTGGACAAAGGTTATACCCATTTATTACTCCTTTTATTTATTATAATATTTGCTTTATTTTGGTTTTCAGCCTCCTCATAATTTCTTTCTCCCCTACTTTTATTTCTTATTGCAGACCAAGAAAAAATAAAGAAAAGATGATTTACCTCCAAGTTAAGAGACTAGACATTCCATTAGACTAAGAAGAGAGTCCTTTACTCCTGCTATGTCCTTGCTTTGGTGATGCCAAGGCTGGAAGCAGAGGTTTCTTCATTCATCACAAAGCCCAAACAATCTGACCTCCCCTAACCTGGAGCCCCATTAACTGAGACCTTCGGCCCATGGAGTTTGTTGTCCCCTTTGTAAGAATGTGGCTCCCGGACCAGATTCTGCCAAACTCTCCCAGCTTACTCTATTCTCAGCATTCCTAGGACAGTGGCCACTGGTTTGCTGGAATTTTTTTTTCCATATTTTTATTTTTTATTTGATTCCTTTTCCCACAATGACATCAAACCAGAATACATAGGGGAACTGTGGGCCAGTAACACAGAAAGGACCTGACAAACAATAAAGTTGGGAGAGATAGACTATTTTCTTAAAGAAATAAAACATCCAACACAATATTGAGTTGTCCAGAACGTATGTGAAAAACTTCAAACAGGCCTTTCAGTATCATAGGTGAGAAAATTTTAAATACATTGATTGTTATCTGGATTAGACTTGAAGGGGAACTCTTATAAAAGAATCAGGAATACAACTTGAATAATCACCAAGTCCTTCCATAGTTACACTGGATAAGTACAAATGTGTGATTTCTACAAAAGATCTTGAGAAGAGTTCAGGTTCACTAAAGAGCATTGTTGGCAATTTTAACCCAGAGATGATAATTTTTTAGTCTAGTAAAAATTCCTCAAAATTTCTGGACTTTAAAAAGTATATTAATATTTTATCAAAGTAATATAGTGAATACATTTTGAAAAGCTAAATACTATAAGGCCTGTAATGAAAAACTAAATTTCCTTGCCCTATTCCACTTCTACAAAAACCCTGGAGAAATTTTTCAACTATTTAGTTTGTTTTCCCTAGATTGATCTCTATGCATCTAAATAATTTCTTTATATTGAAATTTTTTGATTTTTTAGTTTTAAATATTATCTACTGACTTTTTAATATAAAAAATGAAAATTTAGCTCTCTTCACCTCTCCTGTCATCCCAACACACTACTTCTCTCTGCCTTTAATCTTTGTATTGTCACATTTTTATTAAATCAAACAGTGAACATTCATTGACCTCATTATGGCTGTTACTAACGCTGAGCCACATAGTGTACTATAAGGATGCTTCCTTTCTCTCACAACATCTTTTTTCTCCTGACCTCGGTTTTTATTGCTTTGTTTTCTATATATTCACCATTAATTTTCCCCTGAACTCTCTGACAGCAAATCTCCTCTCAATGTATTCAAAAGTATCACACACTGGTTCCCTTTCTTATCTTTTTTCTTGAGAGTCCTCCCAGCTGGAAGCGCCAGACCTCACGCTCCACTTTGTCCTGGCTGATCTCTAGGCTGCTGCACAGCTGTTCCCGTGGCTGTCCTTCCTCACCTTCCTGATCATTCCCATTGCCTCTTTCTCGTGTCGGATCCCCTCTCTCCTGCATCTAGGGTCATGTCTTTCTTGGTTTTCTCTCTGATTTTGAAGAAGCGCATCTTGCAATAGCTTCCTGAGAAAGAGTGCGTGCCTGTCCTGCGCGCTCTTCTGTGGCATCGGTGCTGAAGCCCACAGACTACATTTCCCAACCTCTTTTCCACCCGGCCTCCTGTGAGGCTATACTGATGGTAGCACTGGCCAGAGAGAGGAAGGCACCAACAAGTTCCTGGGCTCCAGCCAGGAGCAACTACCACTTCCTGGTCTTTGTGTATAAACGTTTTCCTCTCTCTAGCATATCTTTGTCCTTTCTACTCTACCAGTGGTTTTGTAAACAAGTGTCTATATTAAATTGCCTCTATTTGAAATACCTAGAGTGGTTTCTGTTTTCCTGAGTCATCACCAATTAACACTCTACTTGCTTCTGTGAGTAGACCCAGGAACTAAATGCCCAAATATGGGAATCTGGGGTGTGTTTAGTGAGGGGGATCGAACACACTGATGACTTCATTCTCAGTGAAAATTGGGATACTGATAGTATCTATCCATAGTACACAGTGGCGAAACAGTCACTTAAATTATTAGCTGTGATTACTTGACATGAACTGCCTATTCCAAGAAGACATTGGAAGGCCAAGTGATTGTTGAATGTGATCACTGCTGTGGGCATTATGATCACAAAAACTCTGGTGTAGAGCTGGCTGGTTCTGATTCTACTGCAGAAATCACAAAAAGAAAATAAGAACTCAAGGGCTTTAAAATACCAAGTTGAGGCCTTGTCAGAGAAGGAGAGAAACTCCTATAATGGCCCTAGAGGAGATTCATCAGATTTATAGAGGCAAAGGTAAAAACCTGTGGAAAGCAGACTCAAAAATTGATTGTATGGGTTATAGAATTACATCATAGGCTGAATGCATAGCTTAGTCTGGTCTCTGAAATGAAAGTCACACAACTGGTGGGAAGGAGGAGACCTCTGAGAATTGGGATGAAGACACTGAGTAGACTCAAGTGAATCTGAAAATCTTAAACCCTCAAACCCGCTGTGCCTCTTTTGCCAAAAGAAGCAGCCCACCTTTTCCTTTTTGAGAAAAAAATAATCTCCCCTTGCTTGAACACTTCTAATCACTTCCTCTGAGTTAGTTACCTTGAGAGGGGTGCCAGGACTCCTCGAGACCTTCCCACCCATTTTTGCCCCAGTATGCCTAGAGTAGATTCCTGCACAGCTCAAGGAGAGAAGGCAAAAGTCTGTCTCGGGAAGAGAGAGCTTACACATCAAAAGAATTTCAAGATTTTGTAACTTATATCAGAAGAAGTCAAGGGAAAATTTAGGAATAAATTGTAATGATGCTAGACTCAGGAGGGTAAACATGATGCCGGATTAGGTCAGATTTGTTGATATGATTTCCCTAGCCCAAGATTCTGGATTTAATGTGCTAGCTGAAGCATTGGTCATCAGCTCCAACAGTTTGCAAATCAAGAACTTCAGAAAAAAGACAAGTGAATATTTCCATAATTTGGAATAAGGAAGAACTTATTAGGTAAGAACAAAATACAGGAGACACAAAACAAAAGATTGATCAATTTGACACAAAACAAGACCAAATTAAATGAAGCTAGCTGAATAACATACAAACACACGCACACACACACACAAATACACATACCAAAAATAAATTTAACAGATGGGTGACAGATTTGAAAAAATATTAGCACCATATATAAAATATTTAAGGAACTAAGGTCCAAAAGAAATAAAGTACTACTATAGATCAATAAGGAAAAGATAGTCAAATGGGGGGAAAAGGGTCCAGGACTACAGATAGTTATTTACAGAAGATAATATAAAAATGGTTAATTTATAAAAAAGATGTGCATTCTCATTATTAATCAGGGAAATAGAAATTAAAATAACAATGAACTATTTTTCACTGAGATTAATTAACAAAATTGATAATATTGGGTATGTACAAGAGTGTAAATAAGCTTTCATACTTTGCTAGCAGAAGTATTGATGGATACTTTTTTTTTTTTGAGATAGAGTCTCACTCTGTTGCCCAGGCTAGAGAGCAAGTGGCAATAGCTCACTACAACCTCAAACTCCTGGGCTCAAGCAACCCTCCGGCCTCAGCTTCTGAATAGCTAGAACTACAGGTGCATGCCCTAAGATGGCTAACTTTTGATATTTTGTAGAGATGAGGTATCACTATTGCTCAGGATGGTCTCAAAATCCTGGCCTCAAGAGATCTTTCCCGCTTGGCCTCCCAATGTGCTAGGATTACAGATGTGAGCCCCCACGCCCAACCTGATATGTTGTTTTAATACAATTTGGCAGTGCCCATCAACGTTATAAATATGCATGTCTATGACCCAACAATTTCACTTCCACGTATCTATCTTTGAAAAACACATAGGTGCACAAGGAAGCATTTCAGAGATACTAATTGCATAATTTATTGGCAACAGCAAAAATTGGAAATAACTAAGTCCATAAACATGAGGAATCCCTGAATAAACTGTGGTATATCCACTCATCAGTTAAAAAGGAAGGAAAAGAGATTTGCAGATGCTCCATAGAAAGAACCCCAAGACAAAAGGCAAAGGCAGGTGTCAGAACAGCAGTGTAGGAATGACGGGACACACGGCTAACAGAGGCCCTATGGGGCGGAGGTCTGGGACTGGGCAGTGCACAGGAAGGGATTTTAGATTTTCCTGTAATTCATGCATTTCCATGTTTCCATGTTCATGTTCATGTCCTGTGTTCATATTATTTTTTTAAATAAATGATTACCTCTGAAAAATAAATTGGCAGTTTTGTAAAAAACTAAACATGCACTTACCATGTGACCCATCAGTGGACCCCTGGGCATTTATCCCAGAGTAATGAAATCGTATGTGCACACAAAACGATACACACGGCCAGGCATGGCAGCTTTGTATGTACTCGTCAACAATTGGAAACAACCAAATGCCCCGGTGTTAGTCGGTTTCGAACTGCTGTAAAGGGACGCCTGAGGCTGGGAAACTTATCAAGAAAGGTTTATTGGGCTCCTGGTTCTGCAGACGGTACAAGAAGCATCGTGCCAGCATCTGCTTCCGCTAAGAGCCTCAGGAAGCTGCCAATTCAGGCAGGAGCTGAGGGGAGCGTGCGTGCATGTCCCATGGCCAGGGAAGGAGCACAAAGAGGGAGGAGGTGGTGCCAGACTCTTCACCAGCAGTCGTGGGAACTGAGAACACCAGAACTCACTCATTATCGAGGGAGGGCACCAAGCCATTCATGAGGGCCATGCCCATGATCCAAACACCTCTCGCCAGGAAGTGGGGCATCTAATTTCAACATCTGATTTGGAGGGGCCGAACATCCAAACCATACCACCCCTCAAGGGGTAACGGGTTAAGCAGTTGTGGTGCATCCATACCAAGGAATACTACTCAGTAAGAAAAACAAATATCAATGTCCATACCTACATAACTTACATGGATCTCAAGGACATTATGCTAGGTGATAAAATCCAATCTCAAAAGGTCATTCTTGAAACAAAAAACTGTAGAGATGGAACACAGATTAGGGGCTGTTTGTGGTAGTAGTCACGCAAATCTACACATGATACAATAACACAGAACTATACTTACATATGGTAGTGCACCAACGTCAGTTTTGGGGGTCGGATATTGAACTGTAATTACATAAGCTGTGACCACGGGGGGACATGAGGTGAAGGATACCCAGAACCTCTCTGTAGAACCTACAATTATTTCAAAATAAAGCTTTAAGAAATAAAAAATTGAAAATAAATGCAGTATTTTAAAAAATTGGATGCTATGAGAGCCCAGAAGAGGTTGTTTCTCTATAGTAATGTGACTCAAAGTTATTGATCCTGGTGCCTTTGAAATCTGAAGAAAACTGATTCCTCTCCCCTGAAAAATACGTAGCCAAAATGTGCACACACTTTCCCAGACTGTACTGCTCCCTCACCTGATTAAGAACTGTTGCTGTGACACAGAGATCGGCAAACTACAGCCTGTAGGCAGAATCTGGCCTTCCCTTATGTTTTAAATAAAGTTTTATTGGAACACAGTCACAGCCATCATTTATATATAGTCTATGGCTGTTTTCAAGCTACTGCAGTGGGTTGAGTAGCTGCTGCAGAGACTCTCTGGCCCACAGACCTCAAAATATTTACTCTCCGACCCCCTGAGTATAATTCTACCCCTATAACCTGAAGGAACATTGGAGCCAAAAAGAGTAAGAGCAGAGAAGACAGTATCATCAATATCCTAAAAGCTGCATTTCACTTTCTGTGTGCCTGGAATTAAATATCATTTTTTGTAGGCAAACGGGCAAGTGGTTAGATTAAAAGGTGGCAATTTGGAAAGAACAAAAACTAATGTTTATGGAATGCCTCTAGGTGTGGGCTGTGCTCTCTGTGCGTGTGGCCTGGGGGTCGTTCCCCGCAGCCCCAAGGGGAGGCTGGGCTGCCATCTACCTGGGACCCTGGCCTGGGGCTGTGTCCAGGGCATGGTGATCCCACCAACCCTCACTCCTGAGAGTCTGAGGTGCTTGTGAGTGGAAGGCCAACACACTATCCACATTGTTCCAGACAAGCTCGGGAGAATCCCTTGTATCCAACGCCTATTTATCAAAAAGCACATTATTTTAATTTAAACTAAAACAAATAATTATTTGCCTCTGATGAAGGATAAAGATCTTTCAATACAGGTCTTCTGATAGAAGTTCCACATGCCGCTTCTTGCATGTGCCACATTCATAATTCATTGTTTGTGATTTGCAATTTCGATTTCTTTAAAATAGAGCTAGAACTCCAGACATTTTGAAACATTCTGAATCCCAAATCCATATTTTTACAGTACATTTTCCTTTACATTTGATTCATCCCCATTTAATTAGACAACATTCTTAGTGATTCACATTTATTTACTGTTCAGGAAGCATTTAATTTGCATTAATTAAATTACAAAATGTTACTCATTTGCGCATTTATATTTCACCAGGTTACATAGTAAGTAATCCGCTTTGGTAATTAGGATACTGAGTTCAATGAGAAAAAACGGATTTGGGAGCAAAGCCTGCTGCCTCTCAGTTCAGCCTGTAACTCAGTGGTAGATGGGGTTGGTGAGCGCTGGAACGTGGCCCCCGCAGGAGACGTGACTATCAGCTGGCTTCCGGGAGGAGGGGTCCTGAGAGTGGACGAAGCAGAGGCCGGTGTTGCGAGCTTCCCCTAAGGCCAGTGCTGATATTTCAAACACAACACAGAATTGTCTTTATTTCTCTCACACAAGCCTCATTGACGAGGACAGTGTTTATAAAACACCACCGGACTAAACCCCAAGAATAAAGCTCTCTTCCCTTTCCTTGTTTGGTAAATCTCAGCACGAGAGCCGGGATTAACAAGGGTTCTGCAAGGAGGACTCGGGCCAACCCGAGTGACCTCCATTAAGTTCTGGAATCAAAAGTGACTTGGCAAAGACATCTTTTCCAAAACAATTTGACTCCACCTTTTGTCATCAGACAAATGAGTCTTGGGCTCAGGGTGACATTTTGATATGTCCTTGGCAACAATGTCTTCGAGGCAAGAATCTGTGGAGGGAGAGGCTGTGCTTGTCCGGTCCCAGCTGTCCTCTCCAGCTGCCGTAATTTTCGGGACTGTGTGGTTTCAGCGTTACCTCATTCTACACCTTCTCTGGACAGCGGTCCCCAGCCTTTCTGGCACCAGGGGCCAGTTTCACCAAAGACAATGTTTCCACAGATAGGGGCACGGAGGAGTGGGGCGTGGGGGAGGCAGAGCTCAGGTGACGGAAAGATGGGGAGGGGAACCGCTGTAAATGCAGGTGACACCTCGCCAGCCTGCCTGCCGGCCACTCACCTCCTGCTGTGCCCACCCTGCCCCCACCCCCAGTTTCGTGGAAGGCCATCTTTCCATGGCCCGGGGGTTGGGGACCACAGGTCTGGAATGTAAGGCATCTCACACTATGAGTGCTTTTCCTCAATCACAGAGCACACAAGGACACCCCTTCCGCTCGGACCGATCCTGGTCAGGCTGTGGCCACTGTCCAGGAGCCCTTGTGCCTGGGCTGCCTCTCCTCCTTCCCAGGCAGCCCACCGCCCCTTTCCTGCGACAACAGCAATCTCCCCTCAGGCCCCTCACCATGACCCAGAATCTGAGCACTCCGCTACCGAGTGACGTGTGGGGGCAGAGGACACTATTCTGTAAGCCAATCTGGCTGTGTTGTGGAAACTGGTGGTCACTGTCCAGAACCCCAGGGCCTTAAATCATCGGAAGTGCTCGTGTGCCCAGAGGCTCCTAAAAAGCAGCAAGCGACTCTCGACGCCAGGCACCTGCTATGATGCCCACATCCATGGCTTGGGCCCAGAACGCTCTTCCCTGTTCCAGACATTGCTTTTTAGGTGTCCCGAGGGTTTCTCATGGGTACCATGTTTCACTGGAATTTTACCGCCAGTGACTAAAGTGTCCATCATCCCTAGATTTTGATAAGAAGATGAACTCTGATAAAGTTTGTACTCATATTTTGCTTGCCATTATCTAAGCCATCTCTCATCCCCAGGAAAATCACCCAAAAATTTGGATATTCAGTGACTATTTTTATGTTTACCTGAAAAATGGAAGTTCAGTGACTATTTTTATGTCAGGCTCAGAGACATCGGGAATGAAGCGCAGGCCCTGACCTCCGGGAGTTCATCACCCAGCGGGGCCACCATGCCAACACAGCAAACCGTGATGCTTAACCAGAACCGCGTTGTGTGTGGTGTCACTACAGCACTACAGCGTTAGACTGCAGCTGCAGCCCTGAGTGGGGAGTTTGTGTTGATCTTTTCTGCTCAGTAATTACTGGCTGTTGAATACCAGGCCAGCATTGCACTAGGCGCTGGGACAAGATAAACAGCAGGGCCGTGGGTGTGTTTTCACAGGGAGGAGAGAGGCAGGGAGCGGGGAACCACAGCACAGTGCGATCTGATCCCTGTGCCCTGGGAACAGGAAGAGAGAGCTCTGGGTTCCCAGAGTCAGAGCTCAGTCCTGCCCGCTGGGCTGGGACGCGTGTCCCTGGGGAGCTGACATTTAGCTGCAAGGCTAGAAGTCAACAGGATCTGCCAGGCAGGCGAAGGAGAAAGTGTGTTTCCTGCAGAGACAGCAGCACCCCAGAAAAGGCATCGGGGCAGGCTGGGAAGGGCCGAGGGACAGAGGTTACATGAGGAATTTGAGACAAGTGTAGCAATGAGAGTGATCCCATAACACTCTAACATGAACTAGAAACCCAGCCAGAATCCTCAGCAGCATTCTGGGGACACCTAGTATAGGGACAGAGATCCAGGGGCAGCTCTGTAGGTCCTGAGATCTTAGAGCAAGATGCAACTCCTGTACATAGAATGCTCAGAAAGCATAAAAGCAGATGCAAGGACATTAGAAATATTCTTCCAAAAAGCAAGAAAAAAATATACAGCATTTTAGAAACAGTTTCATTCAAAACGGTTAAAATGGAAATAGAGTTAAGATCGTGGGTAGAGGTCATTTTTAATTTTCTTCTTCACAATTTTGGCATTTCCCCAATACTCTGTTATGTATGAATTTAAAAAAAACTTGTTAGGTAACGTTTCATGCACACAAAAGCATGTGGGTATAAAGCTCTTACTCCTGAAACCATAGCCCCCCACACACGAAAGGGAACGACTCCTGCAGGTTTTGTCTATACCACGTCCCCACTTTTGATTTTTATCACAAACACACATGCAGGCATGCACACACATGTGTCTGTACGTATCTCTAAAGGAAATATATTTTAGTTTTATTTAGCTTTCAACAACAGATATGTTGAGGTATAATGCATGTGCAATAAACTACACGTATTTAAAACATACATTTGAATAATTTTTGACATGTGTGCACCTGTGAAATCATCACCACAGTCAAGACAGTGAACTACCCGTCCTCCCCGAAAGAGAACGCACAGCTTGCACTTCCAGTCCAGAGCAGAGCAGCTGCATGGACGCCTGGCAGCTCCCCAGACTGGGCTTAGGGCCCCTGAGGACTCTCCTGCCGTGTGCACTGTAGGTGTCTGCACTGGCAGGACTGGTGGGGTCCTTCTGCTCAGCCCCAGTCCGGGTGGGGGAGGCAGGGCTGCAGGGGCCGGGTGCCTCCACGCTGCCCTCCAGGGCTTTCCATGACCGCAGGTGCCTCTCCTCTCCCCTGCGGCACTCTGGGGCCCTCCCTTCCACACTGCAGGCGCGTCCTAGCAGTGCATTCACCGCAGTGGTCCTCTCCCTCCCCTGTGGGGACAGGCGCCAGGCACCTCTAGTCAGCCACCGTGCCCTAGTTTCTTCTTTGTATCTTCCGGATATGAACTCTATCAGTTATAAATGTTGGAAATACCTTCTCTCAGTGGGTGACATGTACTTTACTATCCTTTTGATGCCCTTAGATGAACGAAAGCTCTTAAGTTGAACGTGGCTACATTTATAGATCTTCTCTCTTCGGTTTGCACGGGTAATGTCTTCTTTGGGAAACCCTTTGCTACCCAGAGGCCTCAGGCATAAAAGCCTCTACAATCTCAAAGTTTTGTCTTTTGCGCTCCAGTTGTTAACCCGTCAGGATGTAACTGTTGTGTGCGGTAAGGAAACGATCTCTCTTTTACCCAGTAATTTGCTATTCCACCTCTGTCGTAAATTCTGTTTCCATAGAGACATCCTCTGTTTTTGCAGCTCTCTTTTCTGTTTTGTCTATCACCTTCCAATCCCTGCCTCAGCAAGACTCTGTCAACACCTGTTATCCTTATAAGTCTTCACGTCTGCTAGAGAAAGCTTCCCCCTTTCTCTCCCCCTCCTTCCCCCTCTCCTCCTCCTTTTTCCCTCCTCCTCCTCCCCTTCCTCCTTCTTCTGCGTATTAGCTGTTCTTGGACCTTTGCTCTTGCGTATTAATTTTTTCCAAGTTCCCCTCAAAACTCAAAACCCAGGTGGGACTTTTATTGGAATTGTCTTAAACCCGTAAATCGGTATTGGGAGAATTAACATCTTCGTAATATTAAATCTTCCTACCCATGAGTGTCATATATCTATCCATTGAATTAAACCTTCTCTAATATCTTTCAGTAAAGTTTTATAATTTTCTTCCTACAAGTGTTGCAAATCTTAGATTTATCTTTAGGTACTTTTCATTGGTTGTTATTGTTTTAACTGGTATGAAATTATGTTGCTTTTTACTGGTACACAGAAATGCAATTGACTTTTCTACACTTGTCTTATTATTGTTAATACTTTGTAGATTCTGTTTCGTTTTCTATGCAAACTCTCATGTCATCTACGAATAATGACAGTGTTGGTCCTTCTTTTCCAACATTACACCATTTCCCCCACGGGCACTGGCTAGGACTGTCAGCACAGTGTTGAAGCTGTATTGAACGCACGGCTGTTGCATTAGCCCTGACTTTAAAGGTAATGATTGGGGAGCAGGGGCAAGATATGTAACCCTAACACTATTTGTACCCATAGAAGTTGAGATAATTAAAAAAATTTTTAAAAATAAAAATAAAAAAATAAAGGTAATGATTGTAACATGTCACCATCAAGAATGACAGTTGCTCTAGATTGTTGACCAACAGCTTTATCAGGTAAAGCAATTGCCTTCTATTTCTCCTTTGCTAAGTGTTTCTCTTCATTTGATCTGCTACTGTGGCTAATTATGTTCACAGGTTGTCTAGTGTAAACTGCTGCTGAAATTCCATGGTGAACCTGACTTGGTCATGATGTCATCGTTTCTATTAATTGCTGGATTTGGTTTGATAGTATTTGTTCAGGATTTTTAAATCTATATTAATGGATAGCGAGGGCTTCTAGGCCTTTTCCTCTTGTCCTGCCCACAGCTGGTATTGGAAGTGAGGCTGCGGCGAGCGTGCTTAGATCTCCGACAACAGGGAGCGAAGCTAACCGAGGGCGGAGGCTGGGCTGCGGGACCCATCGCCGGCTGTGCCCAGGCCCTCGCGCCCCTCGGGCTGCTCCCAGACGACGCCTGAGCCTGAGGGACACTCAGGCCGTCCATTCCTGAGCGGTTTATCTGACCACCGACTTGACAACCGTCTCCCAGACTGCCCGGGAGTCCAGTCCCCCACGCGCCTTCTCTCCCTCGCTCCTTCCCTGGTGTCGCTGCGGGACAGTCTCCCCCAGCTCTGTCCCATCTGGTATCGCAGGTGTCCCCCCAGGAAAATTCTTGCACTTTTAATTCTGACTTGGCAAAATTGCTTCTTCTCAGAGGACTCAGTTTAGTGCAGAAATAAGATAATGCTGGCCTCGTAGGAAAGTGTTAGCAAGGGGTTAAAAAATCTGCTCCCTGCAGCTTGGTGGGCCTTGCCTTCAAAACCATCTAGCTGGTGTTTTCTTGGGGAAAAGCATGTCACTGCCCAATCACTTTGTTTTAATTGTCATAGTATGATTTAGTCTTCCTACTTCTGGAGCCAATTTTGGTAGTTACATTTTTCTAGGAATTAGACCATTTCATTTAGTTTGCTAACGCATTGGCATAAAGTTGTGTTTAGTTTGCTCTTGGCTTTTTAATCTCTCCCGGATCTGTAACTACTCCCCTTTTTGATTGTTACCGTTTATTCCTGCCATCATTCAGCGTTTCTTGGTAACTCCCATCAGAGATTTGTCTATTGCATTCATCTTCTCAAGAACTTCAGAACTTGAGCCAACTTTTGGCTTCCTTGATACTTGCTTTTCATCTTTATTTTGTATTTCATTATTTTCTGTTCTTTTCTCCATTTTTTTTTACTTGGGGTATATTCTGGGGTCTTTTTTCTAATTCTCTATTCCATGCTGCCAGAAGTGGAAGTCTTCCTGTACATCATTATTTATGTATGCTCAGAAAAATATAATACACTTAAGAGGAAAAGGGTGAGTTTTTAATTCAATGTATCTGTCATTTATAAAATTTATCATTTTATAATAATTTATCAGTTGGACTTTTAAATCCCTGAAGCATGATTTTTTAGGTTATATGTTTTGTAGCTTATGTGTCATTGTATTTATACATAATTCTGAGTCTTTCTTGACCATATTTGATCCAGTAATTGTAACAAGTAGCTACCATTCCATTTTATTGAAGGAAAATGTACGTCCCTAATCAGAATTGAGTACAACTTAATTGCTAATCAAGCTAGCTAGTAATCAAGAGAAGATCCTACAAGTTCTTATTCTATGATAGCAAATGAACTATAGTAATTTAATAAGTGTTTATCTGGAAAAAGAAACACATGAGTATGTACTTGAGGTTTCTTTGGTTGTTGAAGATTCAAGCTCTTTTGACATGTTAGGACACAATGTTAATTCAGTTGACCTAATAGCCTTAAAAAATGGAAAGCAATCAGATGAAATGGACTATTTGTTTTTATTCATTCAGACCAGCTGGGGATAAAAAAAAAATCTGGTAGTACTTTCTTTAAAATGTGACTTAGAATAACATATCTTCTTTCTTTGACTTATTTTTAAGAAATGAAAGTTCCAGTTTTTAGAATGGAAAGGAATTATCACTTGCATATGCTGCAACGTAATTACGTCAATGAGATTAAACGAGATAGCAAGATTTCCGCTAACCTCAAAAACTTTTTAAAAAGCAGGCATTCACCAACAAAGTTTTAAACGGCCAGCTTTGATTAGCTAAACTAGTAAATATTTGACAGCTGATTCTGGGATTAAAGCTACAGTCAGATAAACTCCCTTAAGTGTTTGATGTCTTGCATGGCCAGCCTACAGCTGTGGGAGAAGGCTGCCATCAGACTGGGATCCCATGGAACAGCTACAAGAGTGGAGTAAAAGAAAGGCAGAGTGAGAAACATAAATACTGCTTGACCTACAGACTTCGGGCGAACCCCAGACTTCCTGGGCACCCTTTGGGAATCAATCTAAATCAAGACAATCTACCTATGGCTACCATACAATCCAAAGTGTGAGCCTTTGTTCTTCTTGAAAAAAATGAAAGATATTGTAAGAAAACACCTGGAAGGACCTTAATGGCCAAATCCTATTTATTTAGGTCCTTGGAAGCCTAGAAGAAACACAATGAGATCAGGTCCCCGAAACATGAGAACCTGCTAGAGACACATGTTGCAGACTCTGGCAGCCACCAAGGGTGGATAAATGAAAGTTCTGGTTTTGGAACTGATACTCTCAATGTTATCCATAGGTCTTACAGGAAAACCTCTGCCAATTGCCATGCACGAGGAAAAAACTATTAAAATCTACAGGTCAAAGCAAAATAGACATTTTATTGACATGCACAGCAGTGCTTATTTGACCAATGCTCATTAAGTGTCCACTATGTGCAAGAAGTACTGCCCTGGGCATGGGGACACAACGTAGAACAGGAGAGGCCTAAGGGTCCTTGTTCGCCCCTTTTGACCTTTGCGTCACTTGGAGACACAGCAAGAAGGTGCCACTTATGAGACAGGGGACCCTCACCAGGAACCAAATGTGCTAGACCCTTGAGCTTGGACTTCCCAGCCTCCAGAACCATGAGCAATCCATTTCTGTTGTTTACGAATTGCCCAGTCTATGGTAATTTGCGATATGGACTGAGACAGGAGGCAGGGGAAGCCCGGGCCTAGCCATTTGGAGGAAACCAGCCACGGAGGCTCTGGAGGGGACTCCTCGAAAGCTGTGCCTGCGTGTTCCTAATTTTCCTAGTTGGGAGATGAGTTGCCCAAGGTCAGACACTGGCACGTCATTATCTCAGCTCAAACACATTGTAGAATAAAGATTTCCTCTGTCCTACGCACAAGAGAATAAGTGTTCGAGGTGAAGAGCCCCTGGGGGAGAAGCTACCTGGGGAGGACAAAGGGAAGCTCAGAAGAAGAGGCCCCTCCCTTCCTTCAGATCTGGCTCCAGGGAACTCTGCCAACTTCCTCCGGTATAGTGGTTCTTCCAGAACGTTCCAGAGAGGGGGAGTTGATAAAGGCTAAGTGCCCCTAATTAAATGAAGTCCCATAAATGGATACAATAAGGTTTGCAAAGGGAGCAACAAAGTACGTGGTCATGCTGTGGTGCACAGGGGAGTGGGGACGGGGAAGGAATAAGACAGCCAGGGAGAAGGCGGGAGGGATGGGGAGAGCCGTGAATTCTCTGCCCCGGGGCTGCTGGTCTTCAGCTGCCATCAGTTTCTGAAGCTGTGGAGAGAAGTGGCGAAGAACACGGGTATTGTGAAAATTAGATTTGTTTGTTTGCCAGCCACGTGCCTCGCATTTTAAGATTTCGCTATATACCTCAGATTGTCCTTCAGAATGCATTACAAATTAATTCCACCAGCACACTGGCGGAGAGTGTGGCCTTCTCATATCCCCACGGCCACACACACAGCACGTGAGCTCTCTGTCTCACAAATAGGAAATAATATCTCATGGCTGTTTTATCTGCATTTCTTTGCTCAGTGAGATCGAACATGTTTTTATCTTTATTGCTAATTTTCTTGTTGTTCTAAAGTGACTGTTTTTGTCCTTTGCCCATTTTCCTTTTGGGATATTTCACACTTTCCTTGATTTATAGGTAGAGCCTTTTATATATGAAGACTATCAGCCCTTTAGCACATACTCTTTTTTTTTTTCACCTTGAAATTCTCTTTTTAGCACATACTCTTAAAATAATTTCTTAGAGTTGGTCATTGGCCCTTTAATTTTCTCTTTGGTATTTTTCATAGAAATTTTTAAAAATTCTAAGTGGACAAGTCTATACTTATATTCCTTTGTGATTTCTTAATTGGTATTATGTTTAGAAAGTCTTGCCCTCACCCAAACTAGATAAACGTTGACCTACCTGGTATTCTAATATGTCAAGTGGTTTTGTTTTCCACATTTAAATAATTGAAGCATATGTATTTTGATATAAATTGGAAGGTGTTGATAGAATACTCCAACTTCTAGGGAATGTTCCA
>VSMD01107999.1:26100-58305 GCA_008750895.1 Mirza zaza | reverse complement strand
CCCCTCCCTCCTGCCCAATACCCTATTACTGTAGTACCTATGTGTCCACTTAGGTGCTGCTCAGTTAATACCAGTTTGCTGGTGAATATATGTGGTGCTTGTTTTTCCATTCTTGGGATACTTCACTTAGTAGTATGGGTTCCAGCTCTAACCAGGAAAATATAAGATATGCTATATCACCGTTGTTTCTTAGAGCTGAATAGTACTCCATGGTATACATATACCACATTTTATTAATCCATTCTTGGATCGATGGGCACTTAGGCTGTTTCCACAGCCTTGCGATTATGAATTGTGCTGCTATAATGAACTTACTATTTACTCTGGAAAAGGAACAGAAAGAGTCAAATATATGCTTTTCCTATATGAACTATACCTCAGGGTAGCAAAACAGTTGAGGGAAAATCTCTGTCTGTCTATCTATCTATCTATCTATCTATATATATTTATATATATTCCTGTTAATAAACAAAGAAAATACACATCTGTAATCCCACCACCCTGGAAGGCTGAGGCAGGAGGATTTCTTGAGGCCAGGAGTTCAAGACCAGCCTGGGCAAGAGCCAGACCCTATCTCTACAAGAAATAGAAAAATTAGCCAGGTGTGGAGGGTGGTGCATGCCTGTAGTCCCAGCTACTCAGGAGGCTGAGGAAGTACGATCCCTTGAGCCCAGGAGTTTGTGGTTGCAGTGAGCTGTGATGACGCTACTGCACTCTAGCCTGAGTGACAGAGCAAGACTCTGTCTCAAAACAAACAAACAAAACAAAGAAAATGATGGAGTTAGACTAGCACTATTTTGGAAACTCTAATAAATTAATGAATCTAAGCAATTGTCAGAAATGGTTGCCAAAATCACAAAAAGAGACAATAATTGCCTGTTATTAGTCTGAATGTAGTCAAACCTCTAGATCTAACTACCAAATTACAAGAAATACAGAGGCTAGAGAAACATGAAATGACAGAAGGCTACAATCAGAAAGTTTAGGCTATGGGAAACTCGATAGAACAAATGAACTGGTTTCTTCATCAAATTTCAAGGAAAAGAAAAAAAACCATGGGGAAGAAACCCACAGCATAGACCAAAAGCTATCCAGTGGTGCTCTATGGCATTTCTTTGTATCCTGTGTGGCCTAATTCAAAGTGTGAAAAAAATGGAAACAATTGGAGAAATGTGAACTCTGAATATTTGATGATATTAATGAATTTTTAATTATAATAGATGTGATCATAGTATTTTGGTTATGTTTTCAGAGAGTAACTTAATTACTTTAGAAATACACACTGAAGTATTTCAGGATAAAATTATATGATGTCTGATATTTGCTGCAAAATACTCAGGAGGGGAGGGGCTATAAATGAAACACAGTTGCCCATGAGTGGATTAATTACTGAGATTGGGTGGTGGGTACATGGAGCTTTATTATCTTGCTGTCTCTGGTTTTACATGTGTAAGGAATTTTCTGTAATAAAAATTAAAAGAAATAACTTACAGGCATTTTAATAAGTATACTTCTTTCACTTGATTTTCTTTAATAATTTATAACTTGTTACTGTTGAGAGTATACAAATGCATGATTGTTTTAAGTTAAGCTTCTTAAATATATTATTGTAATAGATTTCAAAGAAAATCATGGTAGCTTGCTATGGCTTTTTACAGATTTTACTTTTTTTATTGAAGATAATATGAATTTGGAATTTTGAGAAATAACCTAACACTTTCCTTTAAAACATATATATGTGTTATCTGTATAATTATTTGATCAACTGAAAGCTGTTGGAAAGCTAATTCAATTTTCCTTTGAGCCTCTCCAAGTGAATAATCAATTTTTTGTTTGGTTTGTTTCCAGATAACCTTTTTTATGCTGCTTTCTGCAGTGTGTGTGATGCTGAATTTGGCTGGTTCAATCCTCTCCTGTCAGAATGCTCAGCTAGTCAACTCCCTAGAAGGCTGCCAGTTGGTGAGTAATGAAATGCAAACCTTTTCATAAAGGTCATAGGCTTTGATTTTGCACGAGACCAATTTAAAAATTAATTTTATTGTATTCTTTGGCTCTCATGTGAACTTTCAACTAATTGTGATGTTTTCTAGATGTTTAAGGAATTTAGGTTAAGTTGATTCATTTCTAGAAATTCATTCAATTAAAACTTGTTCTACTTGTAAGTCAGGAATAGTGTATTTTTAAGGATCATTGTGTAGTATATTTTAGAATAAATGTATTTAGTTACTATTAAATTTTAGCATTTGTTGCATTGCTTCTTATTTGCATTGAATTTTTAAAAATCAACTTAGTACGTCAAGTTTGAATGCTAATACGCATATACTCTTGATAATGAATGAGTGCATCAAAACAATATGGTTTTCATTTTTCAATTAAAAAGAATTTTCTTTTGAATCTAGAAAAATTATAGATAGCATGCTGCTGTGTACATTGTAGAGGATCAGTAAATGGGTTGTTGGATAGAACTATCATTTTAAGATAGCTTAGCTCATGGTACTACAGTACATGTGTCTGGCTGGGACAGAAATTGAAGTGGGTATGGTTGCATTCATGTACGGATATACTTAGACTCCTGACAGGACGGTGACTCCTGGGTGTGGGGACATTGGCATTTGTTTCTTTATCTTGGAGACAACACCAGGCTACCTTTCAGGGCCATGTTCCTCCCTAGCTGCCATCTGTTTGCTCTGCCTGTGGCTGTCATTCTGAGAAGTTAGTACTGAATGACTAGAAGTTTCTCTGCAGCAGGGCCATGCCTACTCGTCTTCAGGCCATGTTGTTTGAATTCATGGGCAGCTGTGGGAAGCCTGCTGCTCTCTGCATTCTTATCTACAAAGGCCAGCAGGACTTTGTAAGTTGGCACAGTTTCAATGCTGAAGCTCCTACTGAGTTGCAGAAAGTAATTTTCAGAGCTTAATCTTGTTATTTTCCATTGAATATGGCCTGAGAACATCGATCAGATCCCATCCCCATCTGGTGTGCACAGAAGTATCCTCAGTATGGCGTAGTCCTCTCCATGGTTACCAAGAATTAGCACAACCTGTATCTCCATCTCCATCAGAAAGACTTCTCATCTTGTATCCGTAACTTGGTCAGCCTCTTTAATCCTAAATACTAGGTGCCACGAATATGGTAGAATCTGGCAACCCACAAGAGATTGGCCGTTTTTTTCTCACACCCCCATTTTCCAAAACAGGGCCCTGTGTGGGGGGGAGACAGAGTGATTGGGGTGAGGTGAAGCAACAGTACCTAGAGGTCCAGACCAAAAAGAAAGCCCATGCATGGTGCTCATGCTTGAAGGGCTGAGCCCTCTGGTTCTTAATCTCAGACCCCCTTTCTCCACATCACATGCTGCATGAAAGCATAGGAAGGTAGATTTGGTTTTTTCTCTTTCTTACTGCCTTCACTGCACCAGAAATAAATGAAAAGAATATCATATGCCCACAGATGTGTACACATCTCTTTGCTTAGATGATATAAAAAGTATACTCCTTTCCTGTTATAAAAATTATACATTTACTATAGAAATTTAAAAACCAAAACACACTCCATAATCCTACCACCCAGTTAATTATGCCCTTCCAGTCTTTTCTGTGCATAATGTATACATATGTGTGTGCATGTGTATATATGTATGTATTTATTATATTTAAATGTGCTCTACCCTTCATGCTGCTTTGTGATTTATTTTTAATTGACCACATTGTTCCATGTTTTTAAATATTTTTCTCCAACTTTATTTGTAATAGCTGCCGTATATGTATGAATAGAGCATTATTTATTTAACCAAATCTCTGCTTTTTACAATTAGGAGGGTGGCCATCATTCTTATATAAATTCTTTTTATAGTTCCTAAAACTAGACTTGCATAATCAAAAAGAGTCCATCTTTAGAGCATTTGGTAAATATTGACATTTTACAAATGTCTTTTACAAAAGACATCCTTTTGTCTGCCTTTTACAAAAGTTTATCAGTTTATATTCCCAGTATATGAGCATGCTCTTCCTCCTATACTTTTTGATCCTGTCCCATCCCTGTGTCTGTTTATTCATATTCCAGAGCAATATCACTTTAATCATCTTCACTTTAAAATCTATTTTTATAACTGGTAGGACATGTTCTATTCCCATCCCCACCCCAGAGTTTTTAATCTACTTCTTAAAAATACTCTAGCCTAGTCTTAAATGTGAGCTTTGATTTTTTTAAAAGACTTATAAGGAATGGATTTGAGATTTGAATTAGAATCGTATTAAATTTATAGATTACCTTGAGGGAAAATGGACACCTAAGCAATACTATGTCTTCCCATTCAAGAACATAGTGTTTGCTTTGGTTTATCCAAATGTTTTCCAACTTCTTCACTCCAGTTTTTGTTTTATTTTACAATACCTAGTATATCTCCATATGTGTGTGCAGTGTTTACCTCTGTTTCCTCTACGTGATTTAAAACTAACTAGTGTTCTCACCATAAAAAGGACATATAAACAAAAGTAAATATTTTATTCCAGACTTCTAACAGAAATAACCACTTTTAATAGGGTTTTTAAAAAATTATTCTTGGTGCCTTCCCAGTCACTGTCTATGCATATTTTTGTGTATGTATCATTTTTGTACACATAGGGGTCGATTTTACACACTGCCACAGTGCTTTTGTCAGTCAACCATTTAGCTTGATGACATTTCCGTATCAGCACTTGGAGATCTTCTCAGCTGTTAAATAGAGAACAGCAGAGAATTCCACTGGATGGATGGATGTGTGATCATTTATTTAACCATCCCTCAATGAAGGATAGGTTAGAGAGGTGTCTAATCTAAAGTGAACATGGCAAAGAATATTACCCTTTGTGCACATTTATTACTCAACAGTTACTGAGTGGCTTTGCTGCTGCTTGGGGGACTGGTCTTAGCACTAGGGTCTGGTAGTGAACAAGACAGGAATGCAAACAGACCTAGAGGAAATTACTAAGAGTGTCCTTGCAGTCGAAACATATGAGTGCACTTTAAATTTAGAATATTGTTCCTAAATTGCTCTCCAAAAACAAGGCACCATTATACATTTTGACAACAATATATGGTGGTGTCTGATTATAAACTTTTGTGTGTTGTCAGAAATTTTTTCGTCTTTACCAATCTGATAAAAATGTAAGACTTTATTATGTAATTTTCATTTCTTTAACTAAACTTGAAATTGAGCATCTTTACCTTTGTTTATAAGTTACTTATATTTCTTTACCTGTTGACTGCCATTCATGTTTGTTGCCCATTTTAATATTATGTTACTTTTTATAATTTATATATACATACATACACTTCCTTATGTTAAAGAAGCTGGCCAATGTTATATGTTTTGTAAATATATATTTCTTCGTAGTTTGTTATTCATCTTTTGACTTTTTTAATGGCATTCTTTCTGTGTAAACATTTTATGTACCCAAATTGGTTTTATTCATTTATACATTTTTACCTGTATGGTTTCTGGGTTATGTGTTTTACCTAGAAAAGCCTTTCCCACTCCAATATTATAAATAATTTCCCTACCTTTCCCTTAGTATTTTAGAGTTTTAATTTTTAATATTTATGTCTTATAGATCTGGAATTTTTCTTGTTATAAATATCATTACATTTGTATTGTTGTTTAAAATATATATTGAACCTTCCATATTTCAGGTTTAGTACTAGATATTTTAAATATTTTTTTGCTTTGGTGTGTACATATTTTAATTATCATTTTATAATGAAGAGGCTACTAGAAGTACATAAGACTTCTAGTAATTTTTTACGCAGTTGAATGTACACTTGAATCTTTGATCCCATACTTTGTCAGAAGAAATAATTATAATATCTTCTGATTTCCATCTTGGTGTTCTGTCTAGCTGCTTTGGCTAAAACTGTTAAAATAACATTAGATAATGGTGTTTCATGCTCCACTTCTTGTTCTCGAATTTAATTAGAAACTCTTAATGATCCGCTGCCAAGCACGATGCTGAGAGGGGGTTTCTGTTAGCAAATGTCACCGTTTGCTAAGCTTCACAGAAGGACACGGGACAGGAAACACAGCAGGGACCACATCTTCACATCATTGGGAGGCCCTGAAACTTCATGGGCACCGTCACCCGTGTGGGGTCTGTACTGCTCTCAAGAGAAGACTCAGCGAGAAATCGCAGCTCAGTTTTCCAAGTTGTTTTTAAAACACTTTTGCCATCACGGAGTGGGGCCTGAGGCCTGCCACGATGCAGGCATGCTCCCACAGCATACGAGGACAACACAACCTTCCACATCCGTCTCCACACTATAGCGTCCAAGGAAAGGAAGTGATGATGTGAGAAGACAGAACTTTTAGGTTGTTTTTTCAGGCAAACATGCTTCAGCCCAGGCCCAGTGTTACTTCTCCTTTGCTCATATTGAGGACTAACAGGGGCAAAAGGTTGACTAATAACGGTATTTTTTGATACCCTTGTTTTATTCCTGACTCGTACGGCGTTGCTCCTAATGGTTACCATCTAGCAGGCGTCCTCAAACTACGGCCCGTAGGCCACATGCGGGTGTTTTTGCCTGTTTGTTTTTTTACTTCAAAATAAGATATGTGCAGTGTGCATAGGAATTTGTTCATAGTTTTTTTTTAAACTATAGTCCGGCCCTCCAATGGTCTGAGGGACAGTGAACTGGCCCCCTGTTTAAAAAGTTTGAGGATCCCTGATCTAAGGTAATGTTTGCTGTTAGCATCTGTGAGATGCCCTTATTAACTTAAGGCATTTCCTTCCATCCTGGCATTCTAAGATTTTTTTTTTTTAAATCGAGATGTTTGTAAATTTTATCCTCATCTTTTTAACATCTGTGGAAATGATCATACACCTTTCCTCATTTAGTTTATTAATGTAGTGATTTGCATTAATAGATATCCTAACACGGAGTCACTTTTGCATTCTGAAATAGGCCCTCCTTGGTCTTTGTGTTAGTCTGTTTGTGTTGCTATAAAGAAAACACATGAAGTTGGATAATTTATGAAGAAAAGAGGTTTATTCAGCTCACAGTTCTGCAGGCTGTACAAGAAGCGTGGTGCCAGCATCTGGTCCTGGCGAGGCCTGCGGGGAGCTTCCGATCAAGGTGGGCAAAGAGGGAACAGGAGTGTCATGTGGCGAGAGAAGGAGCAAAGGGCGGGGTTGCCAGCTCTTTTAAGCAGCCAGCTTGGCCAGGTGGCTCACGCCTGTAATCCTAGCACTCTGGGAGGCCGAGGCGGGCGATTGTTCGAGGTCAGGAGTTTGAAACCAGCCTGAGCAAGAGCGAGACCCCGTCTCTACTATAAATAGAAACAAATTAATTGGCCAACTAATATATATAGAAAAAAATAAATAAACAGCTAGCTCTTGTGTGAACTAATAAAGCAAGAATTCATTAATTATAGCGGGGAAGGCACCAAGCCATTCACAAGGGATATGCCCCTAGGACCCAAACACCTCCCACCAGGCCCCACATTCAACACTGGGGATCAGATTTCAGCATGAGATTTGGAGGGGCCAAACATCCAAACCACATCAGTCCTGGCATTTTTAAGGTATACAGGAGGCAGTATTCATTAGCATATTGCTAATATATTATTTGGGAGTTTTGCATCTAAATTCATAAATGAGATGACCTACAGTTTACCTTGAGGTGCTGTCCTTGTCCAGTTTTCACATCAGAATTATGCTTACTTTACAGAGTGAAAGTGGAAGCATTTGGTTTGACCTAACCCCTGAAGCAGTAGAAATAACCTAGGAATTATCTGAGTTTTTTGAATTTGGGGAAGTTGATTTGACTGCTTTTAACATTTTTCAATGGTTATTATGTCATTTGTGTTTTCTTTCTTTCCTTGGGTAGTTTTTGTTAACATAAGCCTTTCTAACGTTGTCTATTTCATCTGGTTTTTATAAGTCTTTGTTATAAAGCTACAGATCTTGTTCTGATTTATTCTCTAGTGGAAAAGATCAAGATTAAAAAAAAGCTATAGATAATACTTCTATAATTTAAAAATAAACCTTTTAGCAAATCTTTAGAGATAGAAAGTAGACTAATGGTTAGCTAGGGAAGGGGGCTTGGGAGGAAATAGGGAGTTCGGGGAAAGTATATGGGGTTTCTTTTTGGGGCTTATGAAAATGTCCTCATATTTATTGTAGTTCTGCAACTCTATGAATTGCAGTTGGTAGTAAACACCAATGAACTGTATACTTTATTATCTATTCATTTGTAGAGTCTTGCTCTGTCTCCCAGGCTAGAGTGTAGTGGCCTATTCATAGCTCATTGCAGCCTTGAACTCCTAGGCTCCAGTGATCCTCCTACCTCAGCCTTCCAAGTAGGTAGAACTATAGGGGCATACCATCATGCCCAGCTAACTTTAAAATTTTTTGTATAGATGAGGGTCTTGCTATGTTGCCCAAGCTGGTCTTGAACTCTTGGCCTCAAGTGATCCTCCCCCTTCTGCCTCAGTGCTGGGATTACAGGCATGAACCCCCACACCCACCCTGAACTGTACACTTTAAATCAGTGGATTGTATATAGTATGTGAATTATATCTCAATAAAGCTGTTACAGTTTTTAAAATCTTTTAATTAATTTTTATGTCTTCTCTTACTTCTAATGTTAAATTTTGTTTTCTCTCCACTGACTTAAATTTTATCATAAAGTTCTTTTCCCCCAAAGAATCAGCTTTCAGTTTTATTCAACAAGATTACTCTTTTTTGAGATTTCATTTGACTATGCCTTTATTTTATTAATCCTTTCTACTTTCTTAAGGCATGTTTTATTTGCTTTCCACCTTTTATAGTTGAGTAACAACAATAATATTGTGTAGGTTTTCCTGTGGATACTACTAGTACACAGTGCTTTCATTGAATTAATTCCAAAGCATTTGTAATTTCCATTTTTGCTTTTCTCATTAACCTAAGCATTATTTAAATGGGTGTTCTTAACTTTTTAAGTGGCTAGATTTTTTGTTTTTATGCCATCCTTTTACTGTTAGTTTCTAATTGCATTGCATGAGAACATGTGGCTTCTAATTTCTACTTTTTACAATCCGCTAAAGTTTTCTGTAACTTTGTTCAGGAATAGTTTTGGGATGTGTTTTGTGGACTTTTATTAAAAACAATGAAACATATCTTCTCAGTTTGCTGGGATCAAAATGTCTTCAGGTATTGGATGAGTCTGTGTGTGGATCCGCGGAGAGAGAGCTTCTTAAAGTACAAACTCAATCGTGTGTTTCTCATTGCACACACAGTGCTGTGCAGCGTCGTCCTCGCTGTGGCCTCCACGTCCCTGCTTTGACCTGGTCCCTCCCGTCCTGCCAGGCAAGCTGGGATTCCAGGATCTTTCTGACCCAGGCTGGCTGCTGCAGTAGCTGTTCTTCCTCCCAGCCAGTATGTGGGTGGCTCCTCCCCTCCTCTAGATTCCAGAGTCTGTGGCATGTCCCTGGAAGGGTCTTCCTTCAGCACCCTGTCTCAGAGCCTCCCCACCTCTGTTGCTCTCTCCGTCAGCACTCTGTCTCTTTCTCCAGGTGCTGGCATTTCCCCATCATTCCCTACGTGGCAAAGCAGCACAGGGAGAAGGCCACATCTGTGCTGTGCTTTGTCACAGATCCAGGGCCTGGTGCCACTCCTGGCAGGGAGCGTGTGTGAGTGAATCAGTGAGTGTATCTCAACTGTTCCTTTCCCAAGAGCCCCCTTAGGAAATTAAAAAATCATTTTGGGATTTTAAGTAAACATGCTGTTTCGCTTATATTTAAAAAAGCATTATTAACTTTCAAATGCCCTTTAAAATGACTTATCATGTTTTGTTTAATAGGAGGCTTTAGAAGCATACATTAAAATATGGTGGCATAATAAATTTGTATAAAAATCTGATTTTTAATGACCTCATTCTTTCACTTCATTCTGCATAAGTTTTGGGTTTACTGTCATACTTTTCTTAGGGTTTTTTAAAATGAAAGCCTAACAGTGCTTTTCAAATGCAATTCAAAATAATATAATGCATTACATGGGTCTGTAGGTATATTGTTTTAGATGAAAAAACAGTTTTCCCTTTCTAACTTTTTTACTTTTTAAATATGAAATAAAATATTAGTAGATACTTATTGTAAAAGATGCAAGCAATACAGATATTGGAATAAAACTGAAAGTTTATCTCACTCTCTCTCTCACCCCTACCACTTCCTACCACACAGACAATTGCTTTATAATGTATATAGGTCTTTTGTATGGACATATATATTCATGTACGTGTACACGTAGCTACCCAAATATACAGTTGTATTTTTCAGCAGATAAGTTTATTCTATTTACATTTGTCTGGGATGTTTTTTCTACTCAGTGGTCTATTTTAGACATTACTGTGCAAGTATATCTAGAGGGTTCCTTGTTGTTTTAAAGGCAGCAGAGTGTACTTTACCCAGGCTGAGAAGTGATTAGACTCTCTCCACTGTTTTGTTATCACAGACGTGACTTCAGTGAATACACATTTTTGTCCTTTTGGCTAAATTTGTATATAGTATTAATTTCATTGTACACGTACTAATTTTATTTTAAGGAAAACAAAATCTCCATCACTGTAGTATGGAATGAATTAAAATATTTTTTCTACTTCGTATTGTTACAGAAACTAGAAATTTAGGTGGAAAATTACATAAAAGGTATATATTTAAGTCATTTTAGTATATGTTCAGATATAAGCTTGAAATGTCCTCTTTAATATTTTTATGCAAAATGAATACTAACTGCTGTGAGATTGTGAGGATGACGGTGATGGTCGCTAACTTTATTGAGCACTTGCTGTGTTCAAGGCATTGCTCTGAGCATGTTATATGCAGTTGTTCATTTACTCCTGACAGCTATGACTAGGAGACAGGCACTATTCTAGCCCCAATTTACAGGTAGGGAATCTGAGACCCTGGGTGTTGGGTAACTCTTCCAGAGTCACGCAACTATCAATAGCAGGCGCTGGCATTCGATTCCAACCTGTGATGTTAGTCACTGGCAAATCTTCACACTATGCTTTTATAGTCTGTCTTAGACTGTTGTATGCTGCTATAACAGAGTACCACAGACTGGGCGATTCACAGGGAATTTATTTCTTATGGTTCTAGAGGCTGGGGCGTCCAAAATCGATGAGCCAGCATCTGGCTAGGGCCTTTTTGCTGCATCCTTCCATGGCGGAAGGTGGAGGGCAAAAGAGAGTTAGAGGGAGCAAGAGGTCAAACTTGCAGCCTCAAGCCCTGTCATAATCGGTATTAATCCATTTGTGAGGGTGAAGCCCTCATGACCCCAGCACCTCTGTTAGGTCCCACCTGGCAACACTCTCTGCCCTGGGGATGAGGTTTACAACACGTGCTTTATGGGGAATACATTCAAACATAGCACAAAGGCCTTTAACTTTGGAATTATACTAACAATTAAAAGAGAAAGAGGGCATGAGAAGCACCACAGTGGAGGTAAAGAATATATCTTGTTTACCTTTGGTCAATCTGTGAATACATGGGAGAAACTCTCCTATATAGAGAAGAATGTTAAAGAACCTAAACCAAAAGTTACATGTGCCAAGAAAGAGATGTGAATCTAGTGTGCAGTTTTGTAAGATGTGTGGGCTCTTCCTTTCTGGCCACATCAAGCACGTAAGTGGGAAAAGTATTTTTCCCTGCCAGCAAACAATAACCTGACTTCTGTTGTGCTTACCCGTGACTACACCAGTGTTTTTCTGACTCTAACTCCTTTTTAATTGGATTCGCCACACTGCAGGGACAGTGTGATATATCCCTGTCAGCTGTGCATCCTTGAAAGCTTGGCTGTCCCGGATCCGGCTGTGCCCATGATCTGCACACTAATCAGATGTGTCTCGAGTCTCTGCCCAGACTTTCTGGTGTGTACCTGTGTCCGCCAGAACAAAAGAGGGGGTGGCCCCGGGAGATCTGACATCTGGCCAAGGCTTTTGATGGAAAGCACATTGCTGCCTTCTCCCTTCTTGTCTGTGCCTGTTTCTGGTTGGTCAGCTTGATCGCAGCCTCTCCCTGGTGTGTGCCTCAAGTGTGATGTGTGATTTCTGGTAGGCGAAGGCTGCAGTGAAGCCCCTTTGCCTAAAGGTAATTAGCAAAGGACTTTTCATACAACCCAGGGGAACAGGTGATTAAACAAAATACAACAAAAACAAAAATCCAAGCATTTGGTAGCAAGGGAAGAAGGCATGATGTGCTTGGTTTTTATAATTTGCACCATTACCTTTTTCTCAAGTCTGCCTAAGAGATGTGGAAGGGATTATGATTTTGCTGGGGAGACTATTTCCTCCCTTCGTGTGGCATAAGGATCTGAAGTAGGGGTGCACTGGAACAGCCTTGTACTGGCTTAGGAAAGTGGCTTATTCAATTATCAGATTTTTTTAAAACAAAAAGTTATATATCTCTTTATTGAGATATAAGTCAAGTACCACACTACCCTCCCATTTAGAGTGTATAATTCATTGGTTTGTAGCATTTTCATAGATATGTACAAAAGTCATCATAGTCAATTTCACCTCAAAAGGAAACCCTGTTGCTTTAGTTTTCACTGTCCTTCCCTTGCCCCAGCCCAAGGGTACCCCTACTCTACTTTCTATCTTTATAAATTCCCCTAGTCTCACCTTTCATATGGATGCAATTATATACTATGTGGTCTTTTGTGATGGCTTCTTTCACTTAGCATAATGTTTTCAAGGTTCAAATATTGTAGTATGTATCAGTACTTCATTCCTTTTTATGTCTGAATAATATTCCATGGTATGGATATACCACATTTTATTAATTCATCCATCCATGGATATTGGGGATGTTACCACCTTTGGGCTATTATGAACAATGTTGCTATAAACATTTATGTACAAGTTTTTGTGTGGACATGTGTTTTCATTTCTTTTGGGTATATACCTCTGAATTGAATTGCTAGTTCACTTGTTAATGTATAGTTTGATCATTTGAGGAACTACCAGACTATTTTCCAGAGTGTCTGAACCATTTTACATTCCCACCAGCAATACACTAAGATTCCAATTTTTCCACATCCTTGCCAACATTTGTTATCTGACTTTTTGATCCTGACTATTCTAGTAGGTAAAAAAGTAGTATCTAATTATGGTTTTAATTTGCATTTCTCTGGTCACTAATGATTCTGAGCATCTTTCCATGTGCTTATCAGACAATCATGGGTAAAATAATGAACCTCAACCTAAACCTCATACCTTATACAAAAATTTATTTAATGAGTCTTAAATATAAAATGTAAAACTATGAAAGTTTTAGAAAAAAAAACAAGAGAAAAATCAGTAGGATCTAGAGTTAGGCAAAGAGTTCTTAGGCTTGATAGATTCCAAGATCACCATCTATAAAAGGGAAAAGTTGAGAAATTGGACTTCATCAAAATTAAAAACTTCTGTTCCCTGAAACTCCACCTGAGGAGTTGGAAAAGTCAGGCTACAGACTGGGAGAAAATATTTGTGAGCCACACATCTGCCAAAGGACTATTATCTAAAATATATAAAAAACCTTCAGAATTCAATAGTAAAACACAAAGACGCCAATTAAGAAATGGGCAGAACACATTTCATTTTGTCAAAGGCTTTTCCCTCATCAGCTGATATAATCATGGAATTTTTCCTCTTTCACTTATTGATATGGTAGATTACATTGATATTCAAATGCTAACCAGTTTTACATACCTAGAATAAATTACTTGGTCTTGGTATATAATCATTGTTATACATTTTGGATTTGGTTTGCACATACTTTGCTATGGATAATTTGCATCTAAATTCACAAGATATACTGGTTTGTTATTTTCTTTCTTTTTTCTCCCCTCCTCTCCCCTTCTTTCCCCTCCCCTCCCTTCCCCTACCTTCCCGTCTCCTTTCCTTCCCTCCCATTCCCTTCCCTTCCCTCCCATTCCCTTCCCTTCCCTTTCCTTTCTTCCACTGTATTTGTCTGGTTTTGGTATCAGGGTAATTCTAGCTTCATAAAATGTGTTGAGAAAATTTCCATCTTTGTTTCTGGGAGAGATTGTGTAGAATTGATATTAATTATTCTTTAGTCATTTGGTAGAATTCTCTGGTGAAACTATCAAGTCCTGAAGATTTTGTTTTTGGAAGTTTTAAAATTATGAATTCAATTTCCTTAATAGTTACAGGGCTATTAAATAATCTATTTCATATTACATGGATTATGTAGTTTGTGTTTTTCAAGGAATTGATACATTTCATCTAAGTTATGAAACTTATTTGTGTAGAGTTATTCATATTATTCCCTTATTACCCTTATGAGGTATGCAGAGTTTGTAGTAATGTCCCTGTTTCATTCCAGATATTGGCAATTTGTGTCTTTTGGCTTTTTTCTTGCTAGAGTTTTGTCAATTTTGTTGATCTTATCAAAGTACTAGCTTTTTTATTTTTTTACATTTTTCATCTCAGTTGTTTTTCTGTTTTCCATTTCATTGGTTTCTTCTTAAATCTTTATGATTTCCTTTCTTTTGCTTGTGTTGGGTTGATTTTTCTCCCTTATCTAGTTTCCAGAAGTAGGAATTAGGTTATTGATTTGAAGCCTTTCCTTGTTATTATATTTATGTAAGCATCTAATGCTATGAATTTCCCTCTCAGTATTGCTTTGGCTACATTCCATATATTCTGACATGTTGTGTTTTTGTTTTCATTCAGTTATCCCAATTTTCAAAAAAATTTCTTTGCAACTTTTTCTTTGACTCATGGATTATTTAGAAGTGTGTTTAATTTTCACATGCTTAGAGACTTTCTTCATAATAGCAAAGAAAAGCTAAGGTATAGCCAGAACTATCATGATAAGGAAGAGCAAGATGAAAAGACAATGCATGATAACCACACAAATATCTTACAGCAAGAAAGAGAAAAAGAGGGAATATAAAAATATCACAGGCTTGGAGCGGTGACTCATGCTTGTAATCCTAGCACTCTGGGAGGCCAACGCAGTAGAATCACTTGAGGTCAGGGGTTTGAGACCAGCCTGAGCAAGAGTGAGACCCTGTATCTACTAAAAATAGAAAAATTATCCATCTGTGGTAGCGCATGCCTGTAGTCCCAGCTACTCAGGAAGCTAAGGCAAGAGGATCACTTGAGCCCAGGAGTTTGAGGTTGCTGTGAGCTAGGCTGATGTCATTGCACTCTAGCCTGGGTGACAGAGCAAGACTCTATCTTAAATAAATAAAATAAAATAAAATAAAATAAAATAAAATAAAATAAAATAAAATATAAAAGGCTGTAAACAGGACCAATCATTACTTTTGTGCTTTTGGAAAACTGAGAAGCTTCATTCATTTTTTTAATGTTCCATAATGGTGTAAAGACTATAGGAACCATCTAGGGATGGGAAACCTGCAGCCTCTGGGCCACATGTGGCCTTCTGGATTCTTGATTGTGGCCTTTTGACTGAATCCAAATCCTTTTAATAAAGGAATTTGTTTTATGAAGTTTAGATTCTGTCAAGGGGCTGCACTTGGGGATCTGGAGGGCCACATGTGACCTTGAGGCTGCATCCCCATAATTGTCTGAGACTGGTGATGTTTGAGGATATAGTTATTTGGCTGTTTTTGCATTTTTTTGCATATTTGTTATATAGTTGGGCTTTGAATCATTTTTTAAAGTCATGAGCATATTATTTTCATGAGCCTGCTGTTTTATTTATTGTCTCTGGCTCTGTCTGAAACACAGGTTAAGACATTCGGTGGTATATTTGGGAGGAGGACTTTACTTTTGTGGCTGTCTCATTCTCCCCCAAAGCCTGTTAGGATTTCTTCTTGAGACTTTCAGCCACATTTATTACCAGCACTCTAATCTCGGAATTGAAAGCATCAGTAACCAAGCCAATGCCAATTATGTGGCTACATCCCTCTGAAGAGCCCCACAGTAACCAGGGCAACTCTGATTTAGCTTCATCGTGATGAATAATAAATGGCGAGGACACAGCCTCAGGCTGGGGCTATTGGACATGCTGGCTCCGAAGTCCTGTCTGCTGTTGCCTCCATCCCAGTTTTCATTGTTGCCCAAAGGTGTGGCTTTTATTGTACTAATCGTAGGTCTCTCTTGGGTTCATGAGAAATTTAGTATTTGACTGCTATTTGTACTTTGTCAAGATGACACAGAATTTTTCCCTTTGTTAGGAACATAACTGTTTTAATTCTTCATGTGCATTCACCATTATCATGGATAAAGAGATTTCACTGCAAAAGCAGCGATTTGAAAGTTGATTCCAAACCCTAAAGTTTCCTAGTAAAGAAAACATTTCCAACAAAGTAAAAATTGATATGTTTAAAGTAAGCCAGCAGTGATTCCATATAAATGTTTATCTGTCTCCTGTGCGCATTCATTTATTCTTAGAGTCATTGGATTAATACATTTTTACAGAGGGAAAGCCTCATGTCTGGTGTGTTCTAAGTACGAGGGACACATAAGTAACAAGACGGACAAGTCCTGGCTTCGCTCCCTCCTTGTGTGCAGTTCAGGTGCTGAGAGATCCATGACAGAAAGGCACCTTAACGGAAGGTTTCAGGCAACAGGAAGTGCTATGAGGAAAGAAGCAGGGAGGAGTGGCACAGGTGGTTTATCTGTGCACCTGGCACATGAGCTGAGGCCTGAAGATGAGGAAGTGGAAGTAGCTGGGGACAAAGCCTTGAGGCTAACTTGGAGAGTTTAGGGAACCGAAAAGAGGTCTCCTAGCAGGACCCTGTGGGTGGGGGCGCAGTGCAGGGCCTGTGATGCCCAGAACTCGCAGCAGCAGCCCCGGCTGCTTTCCAGGTTCCCTGGCCTCCCTCACCAGGTAGTCCAGCTTTGAGGCTACCCGTCTCAGCTCAACTGTGCACCTGCCTGGGGGCCAGAGCAACGTGCTGCCCTCTAGTGGTTTTGCATCTGCGATTTCATGGCTAGGCCACTTTGTGAGCCTTTTCACTGTGTCTCAGAGCTCCAGCCACCTCTTAGATGATGCTTTTCTCATCCCTGTGGATAGACCCAGGTCGCAGTGGATGGAAACGATTCACTGCCTGCTTCCCAAAGTTGCTCACTGAAACGTAAGAAGAACTGGAAGGTTCACCATCATCCATGCCAGTGATGTGGACTCGGATGTTGTCTTCTAGCTTTCCTTGGGAGCCCCCCAAATGTCACTGTGTGTAGGTGTTTTTCTCCTGGGCTGGAGCCCTCCCATCTTCTGAGTATAGGGCTCAGGGACAGAGCAGGGAGGGAGCTGGGGTGGGCAAGCTTCACGTCTTTCCTTACTCCTCTTTAGGGCTTCTCAGTCCGTGTCTGCTGCACCCTCTTCAGAGAGCGCCTGCCTCCCTTCTGCCTGGACATCTGCGGGGTGCAGAGATGAGGCCCCCCCACCAGCTGTAGGAGCTGGGGAGGGGCCCGAGGCCCGAGGCTCCAGGCCAAGCCTCTCTGGTGATCTCTGCGTCCCCTCCCCCTGGTAAGGGACACCACTGCAGCCAGGCCTGCTGGGTCCATGTTGTATTCAGCAGGGCTTTAATGTCTGCGTGAAGTGTGATCTATGGAGGGAAAAAGGAATGATTGAAACTGTTTCTTAGATGTACAGCTTATATTTAGGGGGTATTAGTGGCTCAACCGACACCCGGTTACACATAGCTGGTTCAACCCGTACGTTTGCGTCTGCGTCCTCGGACCGCCCGTAGCGTGTCTGTAAAGGGTCACAGAAGGAGCAAACTCGCAGGACGGAAGTGACAGAAGTGACGGTGAGAGAGGGGTCCCCATGTGGAGGATGGAAAGCTGAGGGAGCAGGTGCCCCACTTCACAGAGAGGAGGAAGCGGAGCCCCACGGGCCGCGGGGCCAAGCCAGGCACAGCTCGCGCCAGCCCGGAAGCCTCGACTCGAGGAAGCAACTCCCACCCAAGCCCCAGTGAGCCTGGAACTCAGAACTTTTCAAGAGAAGCTAGGAATCGAGATTTTTATGTTTTACTTTCAAACACTATGTGATCTTCCCCCCAAGAGAAGAAGAAAGTAAAATTAAAAAATCACTGTCCATTGGCCCGTGCGTGACTGCTCAGCAACCCTGTCCAGCTTCTTCATTTGATATGTTCGCCCCATTGAAACTGATCAACCGACAGCGATTTGTTAAGGGCTCGATAGGTGTTAGTGCTGTGTTTGTGTTTTTGTTTTCCCTGGAAACACACAACACTGCTGTGAGCAGTGTGTTCATGTAGGATCTCAGAAATTCATGAGACTGCATCACGTGCTGTTATGTTAGAGGCCAGAACAAAGTTTTAAACTCATGGAAATGTTATTCTTTATTGGTTTATATTTCCGTTATGTTCTAGGAAGGAACGGTGCCAGCTGGCAGGCATCTGTCTGTAAGTTAGAGTAATTCCCAGTGGGGCTGAGCAGGGGGGAGCCTATGGCCCTGTGGGGGGGCCCCTCTGCAGCTGGGGCACCAGGAGGGCCTCACCCTGCACCTCTCACAGCATCTTCTCCCGAGCATCCGTGACGGGAGATGGGACTGGATGTTTTGGATTTTTTTTTCCTTTTATTTCATTATATTATGGGGGTACAAATATTGTTTTTATTTTTTTTAATATTTTTTAATTTTAGCGTATTATGGGGGTACAAGTGTTAAGGTTACTTATATTGCCCATGCCCCCCTCCCCTCTCGAGTAAGACCTTCAAGCGTGTCCATCTCCCAGACATTGCACATCTTACTCGTTGTGTTTGTATATACCCATCCCCTCCCAACCTCTCGATAAATGTTACTCCTATATGTCCACTTAGGTGTTGATCCATTAATACCAATTTGCTGGTGAGTACATGTGGTGCTGGTTTTTCCATTCTTGAGATACTTCACTTAGTAGAATGGGTACCAGCTCTATCCAGGAATATACAAGAGGTGCTATATCACCATTGTTTCTTAAAGCTGAGTAGTACTCCATGGTATACATATACCACATTTTATTAATCCACTCATGAATTGATGGGCACTTGGGTTGTTTCCACAGCTTTGCAATTGTGAATTGTGCTGCTATAAACATTTGAGTATTGTTAGGGTTACATATTTTGCCCCTGCCACACCCCTCCCCATCATGCCAGAGCTTCAAGCGTGTCCAACCCCCAGGTGGTGCGTACCACACCCATTATGTAAGTACACACCCTTCCTCTCCCCCACACCACCCAATAACAATTTTATTTTGTTTTCTTTTTTTTTTTTTTTCATTTTGGTTACCTTGTATGTCTTTGCCTCTCCCTAAGAAGGGTTAGAGGTATTCCCTTCCCCCCGCAGTGCTTGCCACATCCCTGGGATGTGGGTCTCTCCCCTTCCCTGGTGAATACTACCACCATTTGAGCACCATAGTTTTAATTGGTCAGTACCAATTTGATGGCGAGTGGATGTTCTTTTAAAATGAGAAGGAAGAGGAGGACAACATGGTCAACTCAGCGTGCTCACTTCTCTTCTTGGAGGGTAAATAGCTACACACTAGAACATGACGAGGCAGAGAAGTCATGCATGAGAGAGCCCCATTAAATTTTTTAAAACACTACTTCCCTAGTTAATTTGACTACAGAACCTCATTTAGGTTCTTTCCTATTTTTTGTTATTCCAAACACTGGGGCTGCACACAGTCTTTCTTGGGTCTCTGTGGAAGAAAAGCGCTAAGTGCTTCTTGTTTTCCTCTTAACCGGCATAGTTCTCTTCAGCCCTTTCTCCATTTCCGCCAGCAGAGTAGAGCTCTGCTTGGATCATGTGCTAATTGATGACATGTCAGAGCTGGGCCTGAAAGTGCAAGTCTACATGATTAACAAAAGAGTCTCGGAAGGAGATGAAGGTGCAGCAGGGCAGGAGGAATCTCTGTGTCAAGGAGGCATCTCTGTGTGCTCACGTGGTAGAGAGTCTCAAGAATAACAGTCTTCTCTAACCAGGAAAATATTAGATGTGCTATATCACCATTGTTTCTTAGAGCTGAATAGTACTCCATGGTATACATATACCACATTTTATTAATCCATTCTTGGATTGATGGGCACTTGGGCTGCTTCCACAGCCTTGCGATTATGAATTGTGCTGCTATAAACCTTCGAGTGCAGGTGTCTTTCTTGTAGGGGAGATGGGTAGATACATACATAATGAGTGAGAAGTGCACCGTCTGGGGGATGGTCATGCTGGAGACTCAGACTTGTGGGGGGAGGGGGGAAAGGGCATTTATTGAAACCTTAAAATCTGTATCCCCATCATATGCCGAAATAAAAAAGAAAAAAAAAAAGAATAACAGTCTTGTTCTCCTGTTCAAGAGGGAGGCTTGTGTGAATATCCCTAACTTACCAACCTAGGCCGTCCTTGAAAGTGTCATTTGCATAAAAAGGTGTAAAAATTCCCAGGGCTGCAGAAATCGTTGCCATGTCCCGTGAAGATAAGCCTTCAGACAGAACTTAGGATTCTGGCTTGGTGCTCTCACTTGACGACTGCCTCCCTGGCAGGAGTCCTGCTGGCTCCGCACCCCACACTGCTTAGATTTATTCGCATCCTCCATCCTCCCTGCCCCTCCCCTGCACACACGCGCCAGGATAGCACAGGGGCAACGAGAAACTAAAAGCGTGGGACTCAGATTTACTGTCTCACAAATAATTTGAGCATCTGTTACAGAGCAATGGATGAATTAGCAAACAGAATATGATGAAACAAAGACCAAATTAAAGGTGAAATACCTGATGATAGAAATGCAAAGCAGGTATTTTTTTCTTCCCTAGAAAGCCAGGGGAGATGATACAGCTTAACTGTATGATTTATAGAATAAAAGCTATCATAAAAGTTCTATTTTCTAGACTTAGATAACTTTTTCCTTAAATGTTTTATACACACATGTACACACAATACAAAACCCTAGATTCTCATCAGATTTGGGATTTTTAAGGAGTCTCAAATTCCCTTAAAATATATAGGTAAAGAGAGAGAGAGAGAGAGAGAGAGAGAGAGAATGAGAGAGAGAGAGAGATAATAGATAGATGTCTGTTTCCTGCTATCCTCCTGAGCCCAGGAGTTGGAGGCTGCAGTGAGCTATGATCCCCCACCGCACTCCAGCCCAGGTGACAGTGAGACCGTGTCTCTAAAAAAATAAAAATTAAAAAAACAGAATGGTGCTGCTCTTTGCCTCCATCAGCAACATGAATGCATTTCCTACACCAGGTACCTGTGCGCTAATGTGCTTTAATTGCATGAAAAGTGAAATTCGGAAACAATTGATCAGTCCTAATGGCCAGGTTTCTTTGACAGCATAAAATATCATAATGAAAGCAAAGCAAGGGCAAAAAATATGTCAGTTTAAAGGTAGACATTTAAATTTTAATCAGTGTCAAAGGCATCAGAAGAACAGGCCTATAGGACATTTTATGCTCCTGGCTTCTCTGAATCCACATGTGCTGGCTGAAAGCTGGTTGCCGGGCTTGGGGCAGCCGAGCCTCTGGAGCTCCTGGGGGTGCTGGAGCGGCACGTGCAGACCCCTGAGCCCTGGCAGGGCTGCCCCGCCCACAGCTTCAGATGAGCACTCGAAGTTGGGCTGACAGCCAGACCACTGGCCTAAGGTACAGTTCCCCTGATCTACTGTCTCTCATCTCTACTCAGTCAAAGCTTTAGCTTCCCATTTTCTCAGAACAGATTTGTACTGAAGAATTCCGAGGGGAAGTGAGATCACTGGACCAGGAGCTGGGCCGAGCTGCAGGGGGGCTGGTGGAGCAGCCTCACGGCCCAGGCCAGCAGACATCTATGGACCCCGCCTCGGCTCCTGGGTTGCTCAGATCCCCAGTCTAGGCCAGGGAGGGACTTGGGGAACAGCCTGATGGTGGCTGATGAGTGGCCTTCCTATCAGGCTGAGGTTCCTAAGCCAGCTGCCTGCCTGTCCTGCAGCCACCCTGGCTGGTACTTCCTGTGCAGACCTGCAGGAGGGGTCAGAGAGGGGGTCAGGTGCACTCTGCAGCATATCACAGCTGTCATCGTAGCACACCGTGACTCTCCATTAGCTTCACTGTGGAGTGGACACAGATTTTTTTTTGTCATTTTACTATAGAATAAATGAAGCCTCCCTCATTTATAGCAGTACTAAAAATGCAAACATCTGCCAAGTGAAAGACAGAAGAAATATTTTGATTTTTACTCTTCCCATCATTATGTAGTAATTTCAATAACTGCATATTTTAGAGAAGAGCCTCTTCTATTACATTATCTGATCCTATGTGTGCTAGGTGTTAGGAGGGTACCTGCATAGTCCACACCCATGCAGTGCACTAGAGGACATTCATTAATACATTAGAAGCACAGTTATCTATCAAAAATGTACTTAGGAAAGAGATCAATTGGGGTAACCAATGGTTAGAGAAGGATTTACCATGCCTTAAGTTGCAAGCCTGTCTTAAAAGGTACCCAGGATTTGTTGTAATCAGGTGTGGTAGCATGACCAACACAGAGACCACTGCTTTGAAAGGAAGAGTTTAGTGTTCACAGTTCCCAAGATGAGGGGGCTATGCTACACCATGCAGGGCCACATGGAGAGGCACCAGGGTTGGTGAGGAGGCAGAGGGATCTCAGAGAAAGCATGGAGCAGAGCCTTTATTATGTGTTTTTGTGGGGAGAAATGGGTAGGCATGTTTGATCAGGCTTAGGATTGGCTAGTTTGCATAAGTTCGGTGAGCTGCGAGCTACAGGGGTGGTTCCTAGTTATCCAGTTCCTGGTGCTGGGGTGATTCAGAAGAGGGGAAATATTGGCTTAGTGCGTGAGAGTCAGACAAAGGAGCCGGTTGGGGTATGGGCTGTGGATTGTTTGCTTTGCATGGAAAAGCAGGCTTGCAGGCCCGCTTTTTATCTGTAGGAATTCACTGGCCCTGGGAGGGGCAGTCTCTCCAGGATTAGTAAGGCCCCAAGATGTGAAAGCATCATTTAAAAAAAAAGAAGAAGAAAATAAAAAACTTACTGCAAAACTTTCTTGAGGTCTTTAAAATCCAATTGAATTAAGCCAAATGACACTTTCGCATCTGCTTTTTAGTATCATAACTCTTCATGCATCCATTCATTTCAGAGTCAGTTGTGAGCAGCCACCCTGTGCCAGCCCCTTGTTCTGGGCAGGATGCATTCTGATGGGTGACAGCTGGGTACAGTGGCCCTGCAGGAGGCCCAGTGCACTGGGAGAGGAAAACTCACGTGGAGGGATATTCAGTCCCTCTTGGGAAGCCAGAGGAAGATGCTTGGGCTGAGTTTTGGCAGAAGCCCATCCTTTGCCTGTTTTCTTACACTTGGATAATGGTAGTTGGGTGAGATAGGCACATTCCAGGTAGAAGAACCAGCACGTGAGCAACCAAAATCAAAATGCAACTTTCTTTTGTGTTTCCCACCATTCCTTGAAGGTCTCCTCATGGCCAGGTCCTGCTTTCCCTGGGAGAAACCAAGGCAGGCCCTGAGGTCCACACAGTCTTAAGCAATAGACTGTCCCCCAGGGTATTTATTATTTACTTTAATAATTTCTCCACATTAGCTCAGGCCTATCCAGAGAGAAGGCATATCTGAAGTACGGACTTTTCACAAGTGAACAAATCCATGGAACCAGCACCTAGAGCCATAAACAAAACACGCCGGCATCCCTAGGTCCCTGTCATTCCTTCTGCCAGTCACTCACCCTCCCCACTGGCACCCAGTGTCCCAACTTCTCACAGCACAGGAGACTCTTTCTAGCTTTCAACTTCATATAAATAGAATCATATACCCTCTTGTTTCTTGCTCCTTTCATCCAACAGGTTTGTTAGATGCATTCATATTATTGTGAATAGCTCTAGCTTCTTGTTTTCCGTGGTGTGACTCCATCACGGTCTGTTCGCCCATTCTTCTTTTGCTAGACACTGGGTAGCTCCAGTGTGAGGCTATTGTGGATGGCGCTGGCGTGGATATTTCAGTGCATCGCTTCTGATGAACATACCTGGATATGAAATTTCTGTGTTATAGGGTACATGTGTTTAGCTTTTGTAGATATTGCCAAACTATTTTCCAAAATTGTTTGTATTTAATTTTCACTCCCACCAGGGGTGTATGCAAGTTCCATTTACCAAAGAATCTGACATCTGTAGTATGCTGCTGCCTCCCCCAAACCTTGGCTGTGACTTCCTGCAGGAGCCAGAGCAGAGATTTGCTTCCCCAGCTGCTGGGTAGAGACTTAAGAGCGTGCAGAGCCTCCTTACACACCAGCATTTCTTAATCCTTTCAAAGTAAATCATGCATGTTTAAGGAATAAAAGAATTCCCTTTTATAATAATAAACATCAACATTTTATGACATCCTTACGTACATTTGGTCAGAAGCATTTTATTTTGTTTTATTTTTGGCTGTAACTACTTGTAGGTAGCAGGGGTGGCAAGTAGTTTCACTTTGTGTGCCAGCTCCCTTTGTCTGGCAGTAAGTGCTGAGAACATGTGTTGAGTAGGATTCTGAGGCTGGATCTGGACTTTGGAGAAAAAGCAAAAACTGAGTTTGCCATCAGCAAGAGAGGGGGAAATGGTGGGATGTCTGTTCTGTTTGTCATCCTTTGTGAGGGACATAAGAATAAGTCTAAAATCTCAAAGATTCTGGCATGTATAGGCCCCCAGGAGAGAATTAGGCCAGGAAGTACCAGTGTGGTGGGCTGTGCCACTGGCTTGGCAGGGAAGCTGGTTTAATCCCAGTGACAACTGCATCCTTGAGCCCAGCGGGGAGGCTGGGGTGATCCCTCAGTGACATACCAGCCCATGTGCCTGAGCCCATTATGCAGGCCAGGGTAACGCCCCCAGTGATGGGCTGGCTTCATCCCCTCACCTGGTGGGGACAGGACCTACTGCCTCTCCAGGAACAAACAAGTGCCCTAGTCCCCAGTGCCTCTGGAGTAAGGAAGAGCCAGAGGGGACAGGCAAGGGGTCCACTCTCATCCAACCCAGAGAGCGCCTCTTGTGCTGACCTTGCGGTCACACTGGGGAGACTGGTGAAGGTGCATTTCATTGGTTTCAAACTTTCTGTGTTGATGTCACACTTGTGAATATAAAACATTTGGGCAGAACATAGAAGGGATTAAGACCCTCAAAACTAAATGTCTGTAATAATCACAATGTTATGATAATTTCTTTTTTAAAACACCTTTGTTGAGATATAATTCACATACCATACAACTCACCCACTTAAGGTACAATTCAATAGTTTTTAACAACCGTCACCACAGTCGATTTTAGGACACGCTGATCACCTCAAAAAGAAACCCCGTACCCTTCATGCATCACCTCGTTATTCCCCCATTGCCCCTTTCCCCCAGCCCCAAACAACCACTGAGCTACTTTCTGTCTCTGTGTATTTTCCCATTCTGGACATTGGATGGAGTCATGCAATATGCGGTCTTTTGTATCTGGCTTCTTGCACTTAGCACAATGTCTTCAGGGTCCATTTATGTTGTAGCGTGATTGCTGGACTTTCGGGGGTCTTTCCAGTGTCATTCGGTGTCTTGAGCATCACCAGGAAGAGGTTATTGCTTTGGTCTGAATGTTTGTGTCTCCCCAAAATTCATATGTTGAAATCCTAGCACCCAATGTGATGGTATTAGGAGGTGAGGCTTTTGGGGGATGATGAGGTCATGAGAGTGGAGCCCTCATGAATGGGATTAGTGTCCTTATGAAAGAGACCCCAGAGAGCATGCTCACTGTTTCTGCCAGGTGAGGACACAGTGAACCATCTATGGACCAGGAAGTGGGCCCTCACCATAGGGAATTTGCTGGCTCCTTGATCCTCGACATCCCAGCCTCCAGAACTGAGAAATTAATGTCTATTATTTAAAAGGCATCCAGTTTATAATATTTTGTCACAGCATCCCAAACTAAGGCAGTTGTCTAGTCCTGAGTCAGTAGGGCTGGCATTTGGGAGCCGTCTCTGCCATCAGCAGGGACGCTGCAGGACAGGGGCTCACTCAGATCAAGCAGGGCTGGGCCTGCATGATACAAGAGAGATGCTCACCTCTGGAGCAAAATTTAAGGTGGCTCATTTTTAGACGAAGAAACCAAAAATTATTGGGTTAGGCAGGAAGCCACAGATTACTGAGAATGTCTTTTTTTGTTTGTTTGTTTGTTTGTTTTTGTTTTTAAGACAGGGTCTCTTTTTGTCACCCTGGCTGTAGTGCAGTGGTGTCATCATAGCTCACTGCAACCTCAAACTCCTGGGCTCAAGCAACTCTCCCACCTTAGCCTCCTGAGTAGCTGGGACTATAGGCACATGCCACCATGCCCAGCTAGTTTTTCTATTTTTTATAGAGACAGGGTCTCAGTTTGTTGCTCAGGCTGGTTTTGAACTGCTGGCCTCAAGCGATCCTCCCGCCTCAGCATCCCAAAGTGCTAGGATTACAGGTGTGAGACACCACTCCTGGCTTGAGAATTTTTCTTAAAGTGGTGGATTCCTAGAAGAATTCAAAAAATAGGGTCTACCTGTATGCATCAAAGGACACAATCAACAGAGTGAAAAGACAACTTATGGAATGGCAGAAACTATTTACTAATTGTATATCTGATAAGGGATTAATAGCCAGAATATCTAAAGAACTCTTATACCTCAACAACAAGAAGACAAACAACCCAATTAAAAAATGGGTGAAGGACTTGAATAAATACTTCTCCAAAGAAGATATACAAATGGCTAACAAACATATGAAAACATGCTTAACATCACTAATCATTAGGGAAATGCAAATCCAAACCACAGTGAGATACCACCTCACATCTATTAGAATGGCTATGATTTAAAAAAAAAAACAAAACAGAAAATAACAAGTGTTAGTGAGGATATGGAGAAATCAGAACACTTGTGTGCTGTAATGGGAATATAAAATGGTACACTGCTATGGAAAATGGCATGACATTTTCTGAAAAATTGAACATACAATGACCATATGACCTAGCAATTCCACTTCTGAGTATATACCCAAAAGAACTGAAAGTTAGAAACTCAAAGAGATATTTGTACATCCATGTTCATAGCAGCATTATTCACAATAGCTAAAAGGTAGAAGCAACCCAAGTGTCTATCTACAAATGAATGGATCAACAAAATGTGGTGTACACACATGCTGGAATATTACTAAGCCTTAAAAAGGAAGGACATTCTAACACATGCCGCAACATAGGTGGATCTTGAGTACATCATGCCAAGTGAAATAAGCCAGTCACAAAAGAACAAACCCTATAACCCTGTATGATTCCACTTATATAAGGTACCTAGAGTGGCCAAGTTCATAGAGACAAAAGTAGAATGCTGGTGGCCAGGGGCTGAGGGGAGAGGGAATAGGTAGTTATTATTGAAGGAGTACAGTTTGAGTTTGGGGAGATGAGTTCTGGAGATGGGTGGTGGTGATGGTTGCACCGTGAATGTACTTACTGCCACAGAATGGTACACTTACAAATGCTTAAGATGGTAAATTTTATATTATGTATATTTTACCACAATTAAAAAATTAGGGTCCAATTTCTACAAACTTATTCCTTAATTAAAATGATAACAATAATAACACCAACAAATAACAATTTTGGCGTTTTGTATTTTTACTTCCATAACCTCATCTGATCCTCACTGGGGCCCCAGGAAACTGAAGCCCAGAGAGGTTGTATAACTTGTCCTGGCAGTCGGGACTCTGAGGATTCTGACTTGTCCCCCGTGCTGCGCCACCTCCTTGTCCCAATGGGCTCGTCACATTCAAGGATGCTCACCTTGGTCTGCCCACTGTGGATTCCTTGCTGAGGCTCGTGCCAGCCCCTCTCCACTGCGCTCTGCCTGCTCCACCGGCAGGCTCGGCCTTCCCACACCGCCCTCCTTTTGGGAGTGTCTGAAGGTCACATACCCATCTCATTTATGCTTCTGTAAGAGAATCCGTGGGGGTATCCCTCTCTTTTTGTTGCATAAGCCCTTTCTACTCCTGACAGGCTGATAGACCATAAATAAGGGGAGCAGACTAGCTTGTAAGTGCTGCAAAGAGATTCTTGAGAAATGACTGTGGCTTCATTTGCAAAGCTCTGTGGTGTCGTTCCCAGTGACCCAGACACTGAGGGGCACTCTTGAAATAAATCTGTCAGCCACTTGCACACCCAGATGTCGAGGTCAGGGAACTAATCAGGAGGTTTTCAGAATTTTTCTTAGAATTAATCACAAACTCAGTGAAATAACTGATGGAAAAGATTTATTTGGATGTCTATTCCCCGAGGTCACTGAAGGGTTATTTTATGTGATAAACTGTGCTTTGCAGCCAAGCCCATCTCCCTGTCTCTTCCCTGGATGATCCTTCACTGAGGCAAGTGTATTGCCACTGATGTTAGCTACTTCAGTCTTAATGGCAGGCCTGGAGATGTGATCACATGAAATAATTCCCTGCATGTTTTTGAGATGTGGGACAACAAGCTATATCAGGAAAGCCAGACTTCTGTCCTGTTCATGACAGCAAAGGGAAATGGTTGAAGCCAAAAAGGAGATACTGATGAAAGGGTACAAAATCTTAGTTAGACAGGAGGAATAAGCTTTAGGGATCTATTGCACAGAATAGTGAATGTAATAAATAATAATGCATTGTATATTTCAAAATTGCTAACAGTAGATTTTAAGTATTTTCATCACGCATACATAAAAAGATAAACGTGTGAGGTGATAGATTTGTTACTTAGCTTGATTGAATCATTCCACGGTGTGAATATTATCAAAACATTATATTGTGCCCCACAAATATATAGCATATACAGTTATTTGTCATTTAAGAATGAAATTTGTGAAGATAAAGAAAAGCAAAATTAACTCAAAGCAGGCAGATGGAAGGAAATCATAAATTTAAGAGAAAAAAATCAATGAAATGAAAACAGAAAAACAAATGAGAAAAACCTAAGAAAAAAGGAGCTGGTACTTTGCAAGATCAACAAAATTGATATAACTATAGCAAGAAAAAAAACCTTAGAAGACATGAATTGCCAATATCTGGAATGAAACAGGGATATTACTACAGATACTGCAGACATCAAAAAGCTAATAAGGGACTAATATGAAGAGCTCTACACAAATAAATTTAACAACTTAAATGAAATGGATCAATTTCTTGAAAAACAAATTATCATAATTCATGAAATAGATAATTTGAATAGCCTACAACTATTAAGGAAATTGAATTCATAATTTTAAAACTTTCAAAACCAAAATCTCCAGGCCCAGGTGGTCTACCAAACATTTAAAGAATTAACAATTTCTATGTACTCTCTTTCAGAAAATGGAAGAGAAGCAAACATTTCCTAGATTTTTTTTGTTTTTTGGATTTTTATTTTTTTGAGATAGGTCTCATTTTGTCACCTGGGCTAGAGTGCAGTGGTATCATCATAGTACACTACAACCTAAACTCCTGGGCTCCAGTGATCCTCCTGCCTCAGCCTCCCAAGTAGCTGGGACTACAGACACATACCACTATGCCCAGCTAATGTTTTTCTATTTTTTGTAGAAATGGAGTCTCACTTTTGCTCAGGCTGGTCTTGAACTCCTGGTCTCAAGCATTCCTCCCACCTCAGCCTGGTAGAGTGCTAGGATTACAGGCATGAGCCACTCCACCTGGCCCCCCAATTGATTTTTATGAAAGTAGTATTATCATGCTACCAAAACCAGACAAAGACAGTATAGAAAAAAAATAAAACTACAGACCAATATCTCTCATTAATATAGATGCAAAAACCCTTAACAAAATAATAGCAAATGGAACTCAACATATATAAAAAGAATTATACATCATTACCAAGAGGGATTTATTCCAGAGATGCAAGACTGACAGGTTCAATATTCAAAAATCAGTCATTTTAATCTACCATATTAATAGGCTAAAGAAGAAATATAGTTATATCAATTGATGCATAAAAATCATTTGACAATATTGAACACCCTTTCATAATTTGAAAAAAAGAACTCAGAAAAATAGGCATAGAGAACTTTCTCAATTTGAAAAACATCATCTACAAAAAACCTGCAGCTAACATACTTAATGGTGAAAGACTGAATGCTTTCCCCTAAGATTAGGAGCAAAGCACGCATGCTCATTCTCACCACTCTTATTCAACATAGACTATGGTGCTGGAAGGTCAAGCCAAAGTATTTATAGTAAGGAAAGGAAAAAAAAAAAAAAGGAAAAGGCATACAAATCAGAAAGGAAGAAAAAAACTAAGCCTATTTGTGGGTAACATACATATTTTTGTAGAAAATTCCAAGGAATCTTAAAAACAAAACAAATCTCCTGGAATTAATAAGTGAGTTCAGCAAGGTTGCAGAGTACAAGATAAACATACAAAATTCAACTATATTTCTCTATATTAGCAATGAGCATAGGGATAGTGAAATTAAAAATATAGTACCAGTTATAATCAACCAAAAAATACATGGATGTAAGTCTAATAAAACACAGGACTTATACACTGAAAAGTACATAACAATGATGAAATAAATCAGATCTAAATAAATGGAGAGATGTACTGTGTTCATGAATTGGAAGATTCAACATAGTAAAGATGTCAGTTCTCCCCAAATTAATATACAAGTTAGATGCAATTCCTATCAAAATCCCAGCAAGATGTTTTTGGTAGACATAGGCAATCTTATTCTAAAATATATATGGAAAGGCAAAGACATAATTTGGAAAAAGAAGAATAAAATGGAGGGAATCAGTCCATTCAATTTCCAGGCTTATCATCACAGTAATCAAGATTTTGTGGTTGATGGAGAGACAGATCCATTGAACAGAAGAGAGAACACAGAAACAGACCCACAGAAATGTGTCCAGCTGATTTTTGACAAAGATCAAAGCAATTCAATGGAGAAAAGGTAGCTTTGTAAAGCAAATGTTGGAGCAGTTGGACATTAATAGGTGAAAAAAAAGAAAGAGAAGGAAGGAAGGAAGGAAAAAAAGGAAGGAAGGAAGGAAGGAAGGAAGGAAGGAAGGAAGGAAGGAATGTCAACCTCATCCTAAGTTCATATCTTATACAAAAATTAACTGGAAATGGATCATAAAATTAAGTGTAAAAATAAAACTCTAAAACCTTTAGGAAAAATATAGCAGAAAATCTATAGGACCTAGGGCTAGGCAAAGAGTTCTTAAATAAACAACCAAAGTGTAAAGGTAAAAATTTGTAAGTTGGACTTGCATCAAAATTTAAAACTTTTGCTCTACACATGACCCTGTTATGAGGATGAAAATATAAACTATGGAGTGTGAGAAGATATTTGCAAGCCACATATTCAACAAAACCATGTACTATGGATGATTCATCTCTTATTCTGAAGTTAAAATCATTTTATTTTATTGTTTGTTTAGTGTTCCATGTCACTTTCTAATTTACCCTCAAACTCCTCAAGAGAATTGAAAATCTCCTCTGAATATGATCCTACCCATCAGGTGTTCTGTCAGTTATATTTCCTTCCTAGAAACAGTTCCACTGAGCCTCTATCTCCTGTTTCCATCTGGACTAGTCAACCTATAGGCAGTCTGTGTGTTTGCCATGCTAAGACATACTTTCCCCATTATCTTAGAATTCTCTCTCTTTCCTGTATTAGACCATTTCTTCTCTTTTTTTCTTGGCTTCATCTCTCAATTTGGGGAAGTGCCTCTTTGAGTACTTACCTTGCTAAAATTAAAAAGACTGAATCTCCAAAGCATAAGCCAGGATGTGGAGCAATGGGGACCCTCGCATACCTATTGCTAGTGGGTATATGAATAGCACAACCACTTTGGAAAATGCTTATGCATTTCCTACTAAAGTTGAAGATCCTAAGGAACCCAGCAGCTCCATTTAATAGGTATTTTATACCCAAAAGAAATGTGCATGCATATGCACCAAGAGACAATCCAGAATATGTTTGCTCTGTGCACTTTTTGTGTATGTATGTTATGTTTCACAATGTGAATGGTTAAGAAAATGGGCAAACATCAATCCAAGAATGGATTAATAAAATGTGGTATATGTATACCATGGAGTACTATTCAGCTCTAAGAAACAACGGTGATGTAGCACATCTTATATTTTCCTGGTTAGAGCTGGAACCCATACTACTAAGTGAAGTATCCCAAGAATGGAAAAACAAGCACCACATATATTCACCAGCAAACTGGTATTAACTGAGCAGCACCTAAGTGAACACATAGGTACTATAGTAATAGGGTATTGGGC
>VSMD01107999.1:0-26018 GCA_008750895.1 Mirza zaza | reverse complement strand
GGGGGGAAAGGGCATTTATTGAAACCTTAAAATCTGTACCCCCATAATATGCTGAAATAAAAAAAAAAAGAAAATGGGCAAAGATAACAACAGGCCCATCCCCCAAAATTAGATAATCTTTGATTACTCACCACATGAACATAAATGTGTAAGTCCAACATTACCAAGCAAAGTGAGGGTATTGGATCAGCTTGAACTTTCATATCCCATTGGCGCGAGTATAATTTGTTTCAAAACAATCTTGCCTTACCTAGTAATGTGTGTGCATGTACCATAGGGCAGAACAGTTCATGCTCTGTGGGTCTCCCTCTGGGCCCAGGCTTGGGGGCTGGCAGCTCCATGGTGCCTGTTCTTCTCTTGCTGAAGGTCAGAAGGTCTGGGGAAAGGGTGCTTAAAGCCTGTGAGGTCTAGGTTCAGAACAAGCTGTCACTTGTACCCGTATTCTGCTGGTGGAAGCTAGTCACAAAGCCCACCTGACATGGAGAGGGCCTGGCAGGGCCTGAGTCTCCAGCTAGCCTGGGAAAGTGAAAGCTGAGCCACTTGAATGAACACCTTCGCATTTCTTAGCTCTGTGTATTTAGGAATGGCAGACATTGATACATAGAGGTTTTATAGCATCACCTTTGGCAATACCTTGTGCAATGAAAAATCATTTGTTACAGCCATAGATCGCCAATATTTGTCGGAAAAATATTTGCACTTTGAGTTAGCTGATGTAAAAGAAATTATTCTTTATTGAAAAGTAGGGTACCTCCTTGTTTAAGAAAAGTAATTTGTTTCATGTTAGGTATTATTTTGAATTAAATTGTATAGATTTTACAAATTTTCTTTTTTTAATTATTTTACATCTAGGACTTATTTATTTTTTATTTATTTATTTTTAGAGATGGGGTCTCATTATGTTGTCCAGGCTGATCTCGAACTCCTGGGCTCTAGCAGTCTCCTGCCTCAGCCTCCCAAGTAGCTGGGACTTTAGGCAGCATGCCACCATACCGCTAAGACTTTTATTTTTTTTTAAATCCACTTTCCCTTCAAGCATTGGGAACCCTGTTCTCTCCCTTGTCATTGAGATGCTCATGTTCTCTCTTTGTCTAATGCTGCTTTTTTAAATACTCGAAATACATTTCTTTCTTTCAATGGTTTTTAATTTTCCAAGCTGTTTTTATTAATTCAGCATTTATTGAATACATACAACTTATGGGCACTGTCAACATTGTGATGATAAGATGTAACTGTAGCTGATAAAATAAGTCCCCAGTAGCAATGGGGGCGGGAACCCAGACAAAGCCTCAAGGATGAAGCTAGAGTTGGGTCTGGATGGATGAGCAGGAGTGTCCTAGGCCATGAAGTAAGACAGGAAATTTCTGACAAAAGGAAGAGAAAGGGCTGAGGCACAGAGCTATGGCATGTCTCCAGCATAAATCAATATGAGTGACCTTCAGTTTATTGACTTTAAACTCATTCTGTAATCCCTCTGCAGTTTTCTGTAATTGACCCCTTAGGTTTGTTCAAATGTACTTTTTCTTGTTTTATTCCTTGCTTACAAAATAGGAATTTGAAGTAATTCCTGATGGTGTTCTTCATGGCCTGGGTCAATGGAAATCGTTTTTGCTTCATTACTTAAAGATAACTGAAGCAGGATGCTTTGAACTGAGCCATTTTCGTGTGTTCTTAATTGTGTCACTCAAGCGTATCCGCGAGGGCCGACTGTCGTGTTAACGGTGAGGTCTGTCTGTGTTCCTCTGTCCAGATTAAGTTTGACAGTGTGGAGGTGTGCGTCTGCTGTGAGCTGCAGCACCAGTCGACTGGCTGCAGCAACCTCGGGGAGACGCTGAAGCTGAACCCGCTGCAGGAGAACTGCAACGCCGTGAGGCTGACCCTGAAGGTGACCCCACCGGGCGCTGCCTGTGCATGCATTCCATCCCATGCCGTGCACATGTTTTAGGAAGGCTTATTAACATATAGATTCCTTTCAGCTCTTAATTTGTTGAGGTAATTTCAATGCAAGAGGGAATATCTTTCCGGAGAACATTTTAAAGGATTATAGATTTTCATTTTGAAGGTGTTACCTTCTGAATCTTGTTTTCCATTTTTACCATTTCATTGTCCTACCTCTGACATATGCAAAAGAGGAAATGAATGGTTGGAAGAGGGCTTTACAAATGATGATGTGATGCTTTCTATTGCTTTTCTGACATTTTTGGCTATAATACCATGAGGGAACAGATGAGTATTTATTTTACTTTTTTAAAAGATATTTGGAGAAAAATATTTTACAGTCTCCCATGGCAGTATATTATCATGTATAGTACCCGATCCTTAAAAAAATGACATGGGAAAATCATTTTTATTGTTCCTTTTTTTTCTTCCTACAACTGTTTAATTCTGAAAACCAAAATTGGTTGCTTAAAAATACATATGAACAATAAACTCAATTCTTCACTTTCCCTTGAATGAAACTATGCCAGAACTTTCTGAAAAGATGTATCATGGTCAAAGGAACTCTTGGTTGGTGGTAAAATTGTATTTGCACTATGCAGGGAGCTCTAGCATGTGTCTAGGGAACATAGTATGGAGGGAACAAAGTATGGAGGCTACAAAGAGAGCCACCTTGAATCCGAGGAAAAAGGAGGGAAATATTCCCCTCTGGAATTGCGTGCCTATTATGAAGTCATCCATGAGTGGTCACCAGCTGGCAGACAAGCAGAGATGTACGGAGAGAGAGAATGCACCTAGTCTACCTGGTAGGATGGGGCCTGGTTCCCCAGCTCGTATAGAGAAATGGTCCAAGTTCAATGATCCCAGTAGCCCGCCAGAGTGACAAATCCAGCAGAGATGAAAGAAGTCATCCCTGCACACTGCAAGGCCCATCCAGTCATGCTACTAGGTATTTCTTGCTATCCCACTGTATGCATGACAACGTTTCTACCTCACTATGTCCTGGGGCCTGCTCAAGGTCATTGCCTAAGGTCTGCCATGGCCTTTCACAGCCCTCCTGGGAGGGGACGTGGGCAGCCATTGCTGATTCTGAGATCTCATTCTGACAACTCCTAAATCACCTCTTCAACCTGGGCTCTTTTTGTTCCATATTTAAAAATATTAACTAGACAATAGGTAATTATAATTACAATGCAATCCCCCACTCCCTGAAAGAGCTGACAAATCCACAGGAGAATCTTTTAGCTCTGGAGTGGATGCACTTGAGTGGATGCACTGAGGCCAGTAAGTTGCCTCCCACTGCCCAGTTGGTGGGTTGGGGTATTCGGCCTGCTTCACTAAGGCCTTGGAGTTCTCCTTGACACCTTTGCTCAGTGGGACCCAGGACCCCATGTTCATGACTCTCCAGCCCCTGAGGAGGTGACTGTGACTTGCAGGGTCTTGCTGGTGTGGGAAAAACAACACTATCTCTGAGAATGCAGACTCAGGCTTTGGCTGAGCTGATGACCTCACAGGCTGAGCCTCACCTGTGATGAGCAAACACCTTACTATGGGTGGCCAGTGTGGAATAGAGTGTCAAGTACTAAAGTCAAGAAGGTCAAGTGAAGGCTGGGAGTTGAATGGCTCATCCCCATGGTTATTCAGATTATCCGTGACACTGGAGAGTTGGAGGCAGAAGACAGACTATGCCAAACTTCTTAACAAGTTTATGTAGAAACTCAATGAGAGGTTGGGACTGTCAGAGCTGGTGGCATGAGGTTACATGAAGGCATAATTTATGATTGAGGTGAAAGACCAATGGTCCAGAAGTAGCAGCAGTGGCTTAGGTGTTAGGAGAAGAGGCAGTCCGCCCCGTCCCCCAACTGCGGGCCTATACCAGGAGCAAAGTCCCTGGGGGACTGAGTTTCATCTGAGATCAGGAGGACAAGGGACTATTGGAAGTGAGCATCTTGCTCTCCAACTTTGTTGTTTTCCAAAATTATTTTCGCTATCTTAGTTCCTTTGCATTTCCATGTAAATTTTACAATCAGCTTGTTAATTTCCACTGAAATCTCGCTGGGATTTTGATTGAGATTGCATGGAATCCATATATGACTCTGAAGGGAACTGACATATTTATGGTATAGCTTTGCGTTTATTTAAGTCTTACTTTATTTCATAAGTATTTCTTTTTTTTATCAGCCTTGTTTAGTTTTCAGTAATATATATATATATATATATATCTTAACATATTTTGTAATATTTATGCTTAAAGTGTTTCATATTGATTGGTGCTGTCTTAATGGTACTTTTACATTGTCTCTTATTCATTGCTAATATGTAGAAATTTGAGTTTTATTACTGATCTTGTGTCCTGTAGTCTTGCTTAACTCACTTATTAATTCTAGTAGCTCATTTGTAGATTCTTTGGATTTCCTTTGTAGACAATTATGTGATATGCAGAGAGAGGCAGTTTTCCATCTTCCATTCTGTATTAGTCAGGGTTCTGCAGAGAAACATAACCAATAGGATATATGTAGAGATATAGATACATGAGAGGGGTTTATTAGGAGAATTGGCTCACATGGTTATGGAGACTGAGAATTCTTGTGTTGGGCCACCTGCAAGCTAGAGACACTGGAATGTCATTAGCATGGCTCAGTCCAAGTCCGAAAGCCTCAGCACCAGAGAAGCCAGTGGTGTAACTCTTAGTCCAAGGCCAAAGGCCTGAGAACCAGGTGCGGTGGCCAGGGGTGTGGTATAAGTCCTGGAGTCCAAAGGCCAGAAAGCCTGGAGTTCTAATGCCCAAGGATAGGAGAAGAAGAATGTCGCAGTTCCAGGAGAGAGAGGAAGAATTCACCTTTCCTCTGCTTTTTATTCTGTCCAGGCTCTCAGCTGATAAAATGGTACCCACCCCCATTGACAGCAGATCTTCCCCACTCAGTTTACTGATTCACACACCGGTCTTCTCTGGAAACAGCTTCACAGATAACATCCAAAGATAATGCTTTGCCATTTCTGTAGGTCTCCCTTGATCCAGTCAGTTGGCACCTAAAATTCACCACCACACATTCCAATCTGGATGCCTTTTATTTATTTCCTCTGCCTTGTTACACTGACTAGAACCTCCGGTATAGTGTCAGATAGAAGTGGTAAAACAGATGTCCTTACCTTGTTCCTGATTTTAGGGATTAAGGATAATGTTAGCTCTAAGATTGTTGTAGATGTTCATTGTCAGGTTGTAGAAGTTCCCCCCTATTCCTAGTGTGCTGAGAGTTTTTACCATGAATGGCTGTTGAATTTCACCCAAGTCTTTTTCTGCATCTGCTTAGATGTTCCTGTACTTCATCTTCATTCTGCTAATATGGTGAATAACTTTGATTGACTTTAACTGGTGAGCCAGCCCTACGTTCCCAAAATAAACACCACTTGGTCATTTTGTCCTCAGCTGGGGCAAGTCTACTGATGACACTGTCAAAGGCTTTCCTGTCTGGAGCTGTGTTTTTATACCTAGTATTTCCATCTCATTCTTCCTTATTGCTTCTGTATCCCTGCCCAGTTACCTAGAGGACATTGTGTATTGTCTACTTTCTCTACCAAAGCAGATGTCTGACTGCACCTGCCCTGTGTGAGTGCTCGTGTCTCTCCTTGGACACTGTCTTTTCATTAGAATTCCAGTGAGTTGGCTACCCAGTGACCTCAGCTGTCTGCTGGGTTCAACTTAAGTTGGGAATTTGCAATGTTCATTATCTTGGTGTTGCTGAAATGGTGGGACAGTACTCTTTCCAGCTTTCTAAGTAGAATCTGGAATCATGTTCCACTTGATTTTTTTCTCACTAGGTATATAAATTCTTAAGGAACATATTGTTTCCCATTAGGGGTTTATAGGCAACATTTTGCATTTGCCATTCTCTTTTACATTAAATATATATAGGGAAAAATCTTAAGGTCAGCCCAATACTTTCCTCCCTTTTAGATATGTGGTGGTCATTAATGCTGCTTAAAAATACGTCTAGATTCCCAGCTTCCCCTTACATGAAGATTGTACTTCCTAGTCTCCTTGTGATTGCTGAGGGCCAGGTGAGCAAAACGTGCATGTATCTCTTCTAAGCTGGAGTACGTAGCTGTGGTGTGAGATTCTCCAGAGCTCTCTTTCCCTCAGGCACAGCAACTGGTTGGTTACAGGTGGTGGCTGCACTGTCAGCCTGGTTACTACAGTGAGCAGAGCCCCCTGCAGCTTTGCCAATTTGCAGGTGTAGCATGAATGAAAAACAAACTCTTGTTTCAACCCACTGAGATTTGGGGGATATTTGTTATGACAGTATAATGTAGCCCATCCTGTCTGGTACAAGGCAACATTTATTTTTTGTCCAGATGTCAATAGTATTTTTAATTTATCAAGTTCACTAACTTCACTATGATGTGCCTTGATAATGGATCAATCTTTATGAAATTTTCCATGATACACAGGGTATTCTTTCAACTTATGATCTTGCCTCTTGCTTTATTTCAGAAAGTTTTCTGGTACTGTATATTTGGATTTTTTTCTGTTCTGTTTTAGGACAGTGGTGCATTTCTTGGACCACTTCTATGTATCCTTCAAAACTATCTTTTTTTTCCTCTAATTTTTTAAACTCTTCCTTTTCTACCTCATTTTGCTCAGTTTTTGTAAAGCCTCTCTTCCTAGATTTTTTTCTGCAATATTATTAATACTTTTTTGCTCTGCTTTTGATGTGGTCTTGAGTTTTGACAGCTCCCTTCTCAACTGTGTCTTTATCTTTATCATTTTTTCCTTGAGCCCTTGTTCTCTGCTTTTAGCTCTTAGATTACAGCAGCCTTCTTCTCTGCCTGGTCACAGTTTTCACCCATGGATGTCTCTGGCTAGTTAATTACAGTGGTGCTTTCAATGTATTTTATATCTTTCTAAGATCTTTTTCTGAGGTATATAGATACTTCAAAGCACTAAGGCAGATTCCTAACCCTTAAATGCAAACCCAAGCATTATACTCTATTTAAACAGGCTTTAGCTTAATTAAGATCTTGTACTTCCTTCTCATAATTATAGATCCTTCCTCCTCTGAGAGTCATGTGCCACATTATCTGCCTTTCTCATAATTAGAGTTGCAGTCACTTTTAATATAATCATTACTCTTGAAAAGTCATTCGAGCTTGTGCCTGATAACTTTCCCTGCAATAAAAGGGTCTCTTCCACAGGGACTTGGTGTTACTTCTTTGGGGTTAAAACTCTTGGCCACCAGAACAAACATGGGTGGTAGGAAATGGAGTCACTCTAGGAAAACACTGCTTTACACAGATTTCCCTGGGAGCTTCTTCTTATTGCTTGTACAGTGTTCTTGACACTTAGCAAAAGGAGTGAAGGGGATTGTACCTTTGATCAGTTTCCCTCGCTCACTCCTTTTTGGTTAGCAATTAGAGCAGGTTCATTGATCTGATTAGTAACACTCTGTGTCTGAATTTCCATATTAAATTATGGATTATCTATACTTAGTCTGTAATGAACTCAATTTATGCTGGGGAAATCCAATATAATTGGCTTGGGAATCAAAGTGCTTTGATTTTAGCTGTGTTTGAATTAACTGATACTGACTTAATGAGATTTGTCTAAGTACTTACTGTTGGGCCACCCACCTCCCGCCTTCCCTCCACCACCCTCTGCTACCTGGAAGGTTATACAGGCACAATCCATCATCAGGGAAAACAGCAGAAACCAATCTTCTTCATGACTGATGAGGCATAAACTTGGAATCTAGAAGATGATGCAGATGTTACTTCACTCATCCTTCAGATTGCCTTTTGTTGGTTTGGAGGCCCCAAACCCCTCGTTCTCTTTTCTGCCTTTTCTAACTGCTCCCACTCCTAGATTCTCTGGTTCTTTAGCACAGAATCCCTGGGGTAAACAAGCCTCTCCCTTGAAGATATTGATAGTCTCTTAAACTTAACGCCTCGTGCCATGGTAAAGTTTTCTGCTTTACCATTATGGGGTGAGGACAGGGCAGGGCAAAGGGCACGGATAGGACCTGGAACTTCACAGCACCATGCAGGGATTCACAGAATCATAGAGCTAGAGGGATGGAACATCCTGTTTTCCAGGCACCAGTTGTGTGGATGCAAAGGCCGCAGCCCAGAGGGAGGTCAGGTGGCTCCTCCCCGTCCCTGAACAAGTGGAGGGGGGGCGGGCAGAGCTCTTTTGAGAGTCTCAGCCCTCTAAGACCCACATTCCTGTTCCCCGATGATGGCGGCTACCTGTGGGCATCTCAATATGAATAGTCAGGAAATAGAGTCTAAAAATTAGGCTTTCAGTATCTGTTTCCCAAAGCCCTTGACAAGGGTGGGCCAAGGCCACCGAAAGAGCAAGTCTGCAGATCCCCATTCCTGATGAAATAAAATCTAGGTGTTGTAAGGTAAGATGACAAAATAAATGCTAAAAGGATAAAATTGTGTTTGGGTAGTTTAATGATCATTTTTGTTAAGTCAAACTCAGCACAAGACTGTGATAAATTTTCTGATCAGTATTAACAGAATTTTTAAAAAGTCACAAAAATCATAATTGCTAACTGGAGGAATATGCTTCATCATATGCTACTGCTGTATCTATCCCAATTTTAATTTTTTCCTATGTTCATATATTCAAGAATGTCATTATGGCTTTATTATAGTGACCTAATTCTAATTCAAATCAGAGTTAAAGATCTTTTTTCTTGTTTCATGTACCTGGTTTAATTTACTGAGCCACAATAAACCAAATTGCCCAGAGAAACCTTATCAATGGACAAGGAGATAAAAGTTTTCCAAGAAATCCATCAGTTATTGAGTTTATGTACTTTCTTATCTTGAAGATGCTTTATCTTTGTCTCTAAGAAAGTTAAAAAATAAAGGAGGCAAGACAATTTCCTAAAAAACATAGAGACCTGAAAAATAAACTCATCATTTAGTGTTGGGTAAGTCTTGCCCATGCTAAAGAAAGAAAAATAGTTTGGAGAATAAATGAATGGTCAACATTTTGTGATGAAAATTCCAGGGAAGTGACTAGCAGTATAACACCATGTGTGCACATACCCCACACATGCACACATGCACCCCACACATGCTGCATACTACATGCATGCACACACACACACACACACACATACACCCCACATGCACTCACATGCATATCCCTGCTAGAACTGATCTTTCCATTTTCAGAAGTGGACAGCTATGGAGTGTGACAAATGTACCATATCTTTATGTGACTTTCTTCTCACTCCTGGGTTGCTAAGGGAGACACTAATGGGTCCCTCTGGGCAGGTGGGATGCAGTCAGAGATGAGAAGGTGACAAATTCCTGCTATCTCACTTCCTCTAGCACCCATGGTGCCCATGTAAGGGAGCATCTAGAAATATCGGGCTCTCTGACCACTGAACACAACTCAGCCATAGAAAGCCTGTGCCCTCCTGATGGGGGAAGGGTGCCTACTGTGTCTCCGAATAGCATCCCCGTCTCTGGTTTCCAACATCACCAAAAGCTTGCCTCCTGCCCTCTTAACATAGTGGTATCTATTTTCCCCTGCGTGGTTGAGATACTGAGTTTGGTTCAATGTCCACACTCACAAATCATTTGCAATGTATAGTTACCCACCCTTTGAAATAGTCATATGGAGCAGATGTTCCACCAAGGACACTTGTGATTTTCTGTACCTGTTAGCCTAAAACAAGGCCCAGGGTTTTCAGATGTTGAGATGAAAGTATTTTTAGGGATATATTTCTAGCAGTTCCAACCTCTTCCAATCCTGGAAAGACTGGTGGGCAGAGCCTCAGCGGGTAGCCTGTGTGGGCAGTCTCGCTGGACTGTCTCTTGGCCTTCCTGGTGCCCACCAGGTCTGGTGAGTGGGCGGCAGATACATCCACCCCACTGGCAGTCGGCAAAGTGAAAGCCAGGTATGGAGTGGGCAGGGCCAGGAGGGGCCGGTTGTTGCTATGGTCCCCCAGGTCCCCTTCCTGTTCCAGGCAAGATACATGGCATTATAGAGAGATGGTCCACACAGAGCCCTGGCATCTCCTGCTCTTTACCCTGCCCCTCCAAAACCTGTCTCCCCCCCCCCAGCAGTGTGGTCCTCCCCCAAGGTCGCCACCTGACCTGGTTGGTTCCCTGCCCCAGGCCACCTCCAGCATCACTGGGTAGGGCATTGCAGCTCTTGGGCCACAGCCTCATCTCTTTCAGCTGGCTTTTCCAGCTGCCGCTCTGTTAAGGACAGGAAAAACCGTTGTGTTTTTCCTACTCGCCACACACCACTCCACACAAGACTTCTGACCCCCCTTCTTGCCCTGCCCCACAGCAAGCAGTTCTCCAGCAGACACCAGCTGGGTGTCCTACGATTCAGTTCAATTCCGACACCATCTACCGGGAGACGCTGTCAGATCTGACAGGTTAAGGACTCACCCCCACAAGCCTGCCCCACTTCAGAGGCCAGTTGCAAGCCCCAGGATGTCACCTGTGCTTCTGACCAACCAGCTATAAACTGAGGTTCCCAAGACCCCCCACTTGGGTGCGATTAAGATTAATTTGCTGGAGCAGCTCACAGAACTCGGGGAGACACTTTACTTAAACACAGTAGCAGTTTACTCACTTATTAATAAAGGATACAAGAATGAATGCAGAAGAACAGCCCGATGAAGAGATGCATAGGGTGAGGTGTGGAAGGGTCCGGGGTGCAGGAGCGTCCACCCCCGTGGAGTTGGGTGCGCCACCCTCTAGGCTCATGGGTATGTTTGCTGACCCAGAAGCCGTCCAAACCCCACAGCTCAGGGATTTTGATGTAGGCTTCATCGTGTAGGTGTGATCCATTATGAACTCCATGTCTAGCCCCTCTCTCTTCTCTAGAGAATGCGGGTGCTGGGACTGAGAGCGCCACACTTCTGACCATGGCTTGGTCTTTCTGGGGACCAGCTCCCATTAAGGCACACACCAAGAGTCGCCTCATTAGAACAAATGATGCTCTTATTGCCCAGGAAATTCCAGGGTGTTGAGGAGCTCTGTGCCAGGGACTAGGGGGCAGAGACCACATATATGTTTATATTTCTGATCATTTCACACACTCCCCCGTGACTGCTCTTCAGCCTCAGCCGGACCCTACCACGTGACACCTGGCAGTGCCCTTCTCCACCCATTCCGTAACACCTGGGCCAGCACCTGGGAGCCCTTCACTCCCTGCCTTCTTGTCGTACCTCTCTGGCTAGCACACACCCCTGATGAACCACAACACACACTTCTCCTTGTTGCGCCCTGACCGACACGCCAACGGGCCACATCGCACAGCCTGTCCGGGAGCAACTTGGGCTTCTGTGGCCGCTAGCCTCACCTGGCCCTCCTCATGGCCACGTTCCCCTGCCTTCCGCCTGCTGCCTTGCTCTGCAACACTCCAGAATGACCATTGCAGACCTGAAATCTGAATTAGGGTTCTCCAGAGAAACAGAACCATGGGACATGGGTGGATGGACCTTTAGACAGGTAGATGTAATATATAGATAATATCTATATGAGATGAGAGAGAGGAAGCTGGTTTAATTTAAGGAATTGGATCTGTGATCCTGGAGGCTGGCAAGCCCAAAATCTGCAGGTGGGCCAGCAGGCTCGAGAGCCAGGGAAGAGCTGACTTTGCAGCCGAAGTCGGCCGGCGGCTGGCAGGATTTCCTCCTGCCCAGCAGAGGTCGCCTGTGCACTCTTCAGGCCTTCAACTGATGCATGAGACCCACCCGCATTATGGAGGGCAGTGTGCTTTACTCAAATCCACCCATTTAAATGCTATCCACAAAACACCCTCCCAGAAACATCCAGAATAATGTTTGACCACCTACCGGGGCACCATGGCCCAGTGGAGTTGACAAGTAAAACTAATCATCACGTCCCCACTGTAGCCTGGTCCCTGGACGGCTCTTCCACACGACTTCCTTCAGCCCCTCTCCACACACCACCCATTGATGTTAAAGTTGCAGATCCAATTAGGTCACCGCTTGGTTTTAGGGCAAAGGCCTCATCTTACAGGCCATACAGACACCTCACCCCTGTCTGGCCTCAGTTTGTGACATTCTTGCCTTCCTTGCTGTGGCCACACAGGCCCCTGGAGCCTTCAGCATGGCCATCGGGGGACTCCACACCTTTAGGTCTCAGCACACAGGGCTGTATCTGGAACACGTCCTCCTCGTCCCCTGGTCCTCAGCTTTCCTGGGACCCTCAGGCCGGACCAGGCCAGCCTCATCCTATGTTCCCACGCCTCCTTGTACTTCACGTGAGAGCCATCACAAATTGGAGCTATGCATTTGTGTGACTTTTTTTATTAATACCTGCCCCTCTAGGCTGTGCACTCCGGGAAGGCGAGAAGGGTGTCTCTTTGGCTTACTGTGGCTTACAGATATGCTGTAACTGGTTTTGAAATCAGTAAGAGGTTTTAATTCATTCAGCAAAATTTTTGAGCACCTCTTCTGTGCCCGGGTTGGGCACTGAATATACAGAGTTAAAAGGCACAATTCTTCCCTCCAAGTCTTGTAGGGGAGAGAGACAAGCAGAACAGACAATTATAGTGCAATGTATTATTTTCACTGCGACAGGAAATTAAATAGAAGTATTTTCAATCCTTCCTTATGTCCTAAGGGAGAACCATTATTTTGCCGAGTGTGACGATGGTTACAGTATTAGTTATGCATGGGTGATAGGGGAGGGTTAGCTATGAGAACAGAATTGGTGACATCTAAGAAATGGAGGAAGTGGGAAGATGTGAAAAAATATCTTGGCTTCTAGTCCTGAATTATGTCAAACACACATAGCTCTAGATACCATGGTAATGTGAATACAGATTCTCGGGCACGTACACACGTACTCTGCCTCTAATCCTAGCTAAAATGACAGAAGACCTGTAGAAATGGGACCCTGCATCACATTGGATATTAAGGGAGGGTGTATCAGCCAGTCCTTCCAAGAATGTTCTAGAAATTCTGCTGGACATCTTGCATATAAAACCAGAACAAAGAAAGATAAAGGGGATCAACTTGTAACTGAGCTCTATGGGGCCTTCTGGGAAGTCCCAGGGAGCCATACGACATCTCAAGAGTGTGCCCTGATTTTGAAGAACAAAGAATGATAGGCATTTGTTGGGCCAGGTGTGGCATTGACTGCAGTGCCAATGGGTGATTTAATTGGGAAGGTGGGTGCTAAAGACCCTCATAATCTCCGTAAGCAGCGCTGTCATTATTTGAAATGGACAGCGGACATTTTAAGGTCTAATGCAATGTGCTCTGAAAACACAGCTTCAAGATACACCCCCACACACACCCCTTCCTTCCAGATTGCTGCCCCAAAGCTTCTCCCAAGTAGAAGTTCTGAAGCCACCCACTAAGGGAGGTGCTGGCTTCAGAGTCCTTTGGCTACTGTGATATGGCAGGTTTCAGGGCAGCTTCTTGGGAGAATCTGGGTCTCAGATGGCTGTGCCACATAGACAGACCCCTTCACCTCCCCCTGATACAGAGACCGCAGTCTGGGACATGTTCAGATAAAGGAATCACAAAGGAAACAGTACTTCCCTTCCCGTGGGCTGTGGGATCGTTGCAATGTGAGCACAGTGTGGGTTTGGAGATCTCATGAGAGGGTTCTGTCTAGGGTTTGCAACATGCTAGTTTGTCAGGGACGCTCCCAGCACAAGTACAAATAGACCCACTTCACTCTACCGTCCAAACAGAAAATAAGGGGCTCCAGGAGGGGCTCCATTGCCACATCTGGGGGGCAAATGCCAGACTGGAGAGAATACTCTTGATTGACTTACAGGCAAACTGGGGAGGACAGCAGACAGCATGGGGCCCATCCCCTGACATTAGAGATTGTTTTTAAAACATCTGGCTATTTTCAGGCCCCTACAGTAGTATCTAAATGAGAGGAGTATTGAGAGGTAAATATGCAGTATGAGAAAATATTCAGCAATAGTGAAATGATGGGCCCACTGGAAGGAAGCCATAGAAATGGTGGAAGGGAAAACAAAAGCACAAAATTACTCCAGGTCAGAACTCCTCAACTTGTGTGCTGAAAACACGTGTAGCTCATTGCGTGTCAGTTATACCTCCCTGAAGCTGTTAGAAGTTTTCATAACAGATAAGTGAGTGGATAAAGAAGAAAAAGATAAAAGCTAAGACAAGAAAGGTGGAGATGGAATAATGCATGAATTCAAAGATTGGTTTAGGCCATTTGATATGATTCGGAACTCAATAGGCCACTGGATATAGGAACTTGAGGAAGGAATAATATAATCACGGGAAAGCTGAACAAAATTGTTCTGAGTGGCTTCATATTCTGAGGCCGTAGGGGAGATGGCCGAGATGAGAGGGGCCAGGAGTAAAACCTAATGGTGTTATTTTGCACTGGTCCTGGGTTGGGTGGGTGTCTCCGGGTAGCCATCCTTTGTGAACTGGTTTACGCAGCCCTTTGAAATCCAACACGCTATTTTCTCTACCACAGCCCCAGCCCCTTTGGGGTCAGTGAGGAGGACTTTATTATTTACATTTAGAGCTGAGACAATGGAGGCTCTGGAATGTGTAGGGATGGAGCTGCAGCCTGCTGGTTGGTGGCAGAGCCAGAAGTCTGTCTTCAGTGCCATATCCAGTGCTTCCCCCACTGCCAACGTGACTGCACAGTGGGAGACAGAGACGTGGCAGCGCCTGAGCGTCGTGGCAGACCAGGGGACAGCCGAGGAGTCATTTCTGTGCAAATGACCAGAGACACCCTCAGCGGGTCTCTGCTCCGAGCATCTCCTGGCACATTCCAAAGTTGACCGCTCCACCCTTAAAAAGTTATTAGCTATTTCAACGTACAGAAAGATGTGAGAATAATATAAGAAATACCTCCCAGATTTGTCCAATTTTACTATGTGTACAATATTTGCTTCTAATGTTTTTCCTTAAATAAGAAATACATTATTTTTTTTATTTTAGCATATTATGGGGGTACAAGTGTTAAGGCTATATATATTGCCCATGTCCCCCCTCCCCTCTCGAGTAAGAGCTTCAAGCGTGTCCATCCCCCAAACGTTGCACATCTTACTCGTTTGGTTGTTATTACAGACCTAGTTGAGACACCCCCACCATGGCCCTTGCTCCCTCCCTCTGTCTGATATTAGAGGTTTCCCAGAGGCAACCACTATCCTGAGGTTAGTTTTGCCATTCCTCTGTGCGGGAATTCATTCATTCACTAAAATTTTACATGAAAGTTGACACAATTGGTACCATGAACAAATTTCTATTTTCACCCACTATCACGTTTTTGATATTTGTCCATGTGGATATGGGTTGCTTTAATTCTGTCTTTGTAGCTTCTGTGTAATTTTGCATTGTGTGAATATTCCACACTTTGCTCCTCTATCTCGTACTCATGGACACTGAGTTGTTTCCAGTTTCTCACTATTCTAACAGAATTAGAATGAATAGTCACGTGCACCTGGCGGCATGTGCACACATGTTAGATTTTCTCTAGCGTGCATGCTTGTCGGGTCATAAGGGAAGTGCATCTGCAGGACTTTTGTCATTGCTCACCCAGCAATTGCAGTGACTCACATTCTCACCCGCCCATAGAAGAGGCGCCCTTGCTTCTTGATGTCGTCAGACTTCATATGTCTAGTGGCTCTTTGCCTCTCTCATCTGAGAATTGCCCGTTTTGTCTGTCTTTTTGTTGGGTTATTTGTTCTTTATTCTAAATGATTGCCCTTTGTCATGAAAATCGTCTCACAGTCTGTGACTCCTCACTCAGTGTTGTTTTGGGTGTCATTTGTCATAGAGAAGTTGTCAGTTTTAATGCAAGCAAATTCATTTCCCTTAAGATGTAGCCTTTTAGTGTTGCATTTTTTTAAGAAATATTTTTCCATCCTAAGGTCATAAAAATTGTCTGTATTTTTTTGTGTAACTTAAAACTTTGCTTCTCACACTGAGCTCAGTAATTCTTCTGGGGTTTAGTTTTGTGTGTGTTGTGAGATATGGGTCTAATTTTATTTTATTTCTTATATATAGATAATCATCAGTTATTACAATTATTATAGCACCAATCTGTGTTTCTATAATTGAAGATGTCTATTTCTCAGGTCTGTCTCTTTTTTTTTTTTCATCAGTCTGGTTTGTCTCTTGGCCATTACCATTTTACATTAAATACTGGTTCCTATTGGTCTTCTATTTGGCTGGGTAAATTCCCACCTTTTTCTTCTTCAGAATTGTCTTGGCTATTTTTGGTTCTTAATGTACTCTTTTCTCTCTTCCTCAAATGTACCACAAATGAATGATCATTTGTTGTACATCTTTCCATTTATTTAGGCTTCTAATGTTTTTCAATAAAACAGTTATAATTTTTGGTATTCAGTCCTGACCATCTTTTGTTAGACATACTCCTAGGTGTCATACAATTTTATTGTTATTGTAAAAGTAGGGATTTTAGAAACTTTTTATTATTAAATTTTTATGTACAGAAGCTATTTACTTTTGTTCATTGCTGTGTGTCCAGTTACTGCTAACTCCATTTGTCTAACAGTTTGCCTGTGGATTGTTTGGGATTTTCTATTTAGATGGCTACATTGTCTGGGAATAATGACAGTTTTGCTTATTCTTTTCCAGTCTTTACATTGATCCTTAATTTTTCTTAATTTTTCCTGTATTCCTGCACTGGCTAGGACTCCCAGCGTGGTGTGAAATGGAAGTTGAGCCAGCAGCCATCCCTGTCTTGCTCTCAGTTTTAAAGGAAGTACTTTAATAATTAAGATTAATTTTCATTGAAATTTTCTGGTACTAAATAATGCTTGCCAGGTAAAGGAAATTCCATTTTATTCCTACTCGGCTAAGAGTCAACTTATCACATGTCTAACTGAATATTCCAAGTCTTGATGTCTAGTAATTTTTTTATGAAGTGCTCTCATTTTCATTATGGTTTATTTTTTAATCCCTGAGTTATTTAGCAGTTATGTTTTAAATTTTGCAGAAATATGGATGGTTATCTTGGTTACCTTTTATTATTTATAGCAAATATAATTGTACTATAGTCAGGTAACCAGATTACAATGTGTCTGATAACAAGTCTTTGGTGTTGGTTGAGATTTGCTTTGTGTACAAGTTCATAGTGAGTTTTTATAAAAAGTCCCACATATCCTGCTGAGTATGGGTCTATGTATATATGTGCTATATGTCCATTGCATCTGGCATGTTATTACAGGTTTTCTCTGTCCTCACTAATGTGTTGTTTGTTGGACTCATTGAGAGGGGTGAGTTAGAACCTCCACTACAATGGCGGGTTCGTCGACTTCTCCTCCTGTTCTTGGTTTCCCTGCTTCTCTCTGGTCATTCTCATCCAGGTCTTCTCTGTAGACTCCTTTTCTTCCTCCTTATTCTGGGTCCTTGTCCAAACTCTTCTCCCCTTGCTGAGCACACCTTCCCTGGGCAGGCTCATATGCTTCCATGGTGGCAGTCCCCATCTCTGCACCGGCCACTTTCAGGTTTAAGGCTCCAGCTCAGATGCATGCAGTTGCCTGCAGAACACGGCGCAGGGAGACCTTGGTCGGACGTTGCAGACTCAAATGACTCAAACTGATGTCATCCTTGCTAACCCCTCCTGGCAAGTCCAGGCCCCTTCATTCTTCCTGCTCCCCAGAGAGTGGCTTCCCATTGCTCAGACCATGGAATGACTGTTTTTTCTCCTTTCCTCCCAAGCCCTGTCATTCACCAGGTCTTCCTAAATATCTACTGCATTCACTCTCTTCTCTTGCAGAAGAAAAGGACTTGCATTGAGTGTTTGCATATGATTCCTAAGGTTGCCACATTTAGTTGTTCTTGCACTGTCCAGGAGGAAAACAAAATTGAGCGTCTGGAACATTTGCAGACCAGCAAGAACAGCCACACAGTTTATTTAGAGACTGTTTAGACCGAAGTAAGATCATTACCATCCTAGCCTGAAGGTATTTATCACAAGGTTGGTGACTAAATTCAATATCCTAAAGGCAAACTTACCCTTTTATTTTAAGAGAATAAGTACAGTTTCCTATAAACATATAATAAATATAACATCCTACAGAAAACATGTCTGTAGGCCACATAAATAGTTCAGTTCTACAAAAAGGATAGCAAAATTTTCTGGTTAACACATGAATATCACCATACCACTTCTTTCTCTTTTCAAGATACAAGATAGGAAGTCCAAATACGAGATAGCCTGATATTGGTAAGTACAGATTTAATTCCAACAAGACCTCACCCTCTTGGAAAATGCTGGTAGTTCTTTGTGCCCCTGTGGTCATTTGTACTGTCAAGGAAAACAAATCCTGTTCTAGATAAGAGAGTTTATTCAAAAAGATTCTTCCAATGAGGGGGGTGGGGGGGAATGTTTGGAACGCAGGAACTGTAAGCATCTCAAAACCAAACAGAAAAGGGCTTTTCTGTTACAGGGTGCAGAGGAGTCAGCAAAGCTTAGCAGGAGCTCTGGGGAAGTGAGGTGAGCAAGGGGAAAAAACCAAACGTGTCTCCTATGGGATGAGCTGATTAGGGCTGTACTCCGTTTTCCAGTGCAGAATTCAGGGGTCCTAGGTAGAAGAGCAGACTGACTCACATTTAGTCCAGACACAGCAGAGGGTAACAAATGGGCAATTGTGAACACTTGGGCAGGATATAAATACTCCCCAGCCCCATCTTCCTTAATTCATTGAGATGGCAACTGGTTCACCCAGCGTGCTGAATTCTTAAAGCAGCTGTGTTAATGAAGTTTACTTCCCCTTGCGTATCTTTAGGTACTTTCATTCTGTCCTGGTCCATGGGGTCCCTGCAGGACAACCTGCCTCCCTGTGCCCAACCCCCTCAGCCACTGAGCTGCCCTCACCTCCTGGCCTGCTCCTCCCTTTGCACCAACACCGCCCCCACCCACCTCCACCACCCATGCCTCTCTTGCTCCTCCCCTGCCACCCGGATATCCTTCCCTCCAGCTCCTTGGGCTGCTCCCTAGGCACCTGTTGGACACAGCACTGCCCTGGCCTGGCATATCAGCCTCGCTTCTCCCGATGCCAGCCATGGTGTCTTTGTCTTACTACACCAGGCTCTGCCAGGCAGGCACCACATCCACCTCCCTCTTTTCATCTCTGTGCACGCAGCGCTGTGGACTCCATCAATGTGCACCAGAGGAAGGAAGGAGGGAGGAAAGAAGATAAATATCGAGTGAAGAATAAATTCCTCAAAACGGGTAGTCACACCTGGGAGAGCCAAAAATCAATCAGTAAAACAATAACCAATATATTCTCTGGCATTTTGATTCATAGGATGCATTTATGTCATATTCCAGAAAGCACGTTCAGCCTTGCTGTTCAATATAGTTTAAAATCTAAGCAATATCCTTCCAGGGGACGAGGCTGCTGCCAAACAGCTGGGCTTTGGCAGGCTTCCGCGTGTGAGCTGGCAGGCTCGTGCAGAACAGAGCCTTCGGATCACATTGAGGGGGTGTCTTTTCCTAGCAGCTTTCCAGGGAGACCCATTGTCTCAGCTCCTGCCCCTCTTCCTAACCTTGTTGACATCGCCACCACCCCTGGCTGCTCAGGGTGGAGAGCTGGGGGTCACCCCGACTCTACCTCCTAGGTAGCTGGGGCTGTGACGGAGACCAAGCAGTGGTATCAGAGCTGCCAGCAATGCGGAACCACCCAAGGGGCTGGGGGAGCAGGGAAGAGAGGGCACAGGCCGATTTGTTACAGACAGATTGTCCAGCAGCAGTGGGACGGGACCAAGAGGCCCATGGCAGGAGGCACAGAAACCAGCTTGGGCAGAGATGATGAGGGCTGAAACTGCAGAGGCCACATCAGAGGAGCAGGGGAGGGCCTTGGCTTGGTAAACATTTAGGAAGTGAAATTAGCAAGCCTGGTGGTCAAGAGGCAAAACAGAGAAAGACATTCTCAAGCATCCTGGGCCCCAGCCCTGGCAATTGGGTGCTTGGTACAGCCCCATCAAGCGTGGCCTCTAGCTCTTCAAGGACCTCTATATAAACGTGGACTGATGGGCTCTCACCCTGCTTGTGCTGCCTTTCCTGGGGGCCTCCCTGGCACAGAAAGAGCCACCCACCTCCTGCATCCTGTGCCTTCATTGCTGTCCATGTTATCCTTTGGTGAGATGGGGAGGGACACCCTCCCAGCCTGGAGAGGACCCCACTCTGCTCTCCCAGCCTCTTTTCTTCCCTGGCCTTTTCCCATCCTTAGTACTGACCTCCTTTCCTGAAAATCACCCAGAACACCCTGCTCCTTGGGATCCCTAAGCCGAATGCCCTGGAGCCTGCCCAGCTGTGCACACCGAGAGCTGGGAACTGTGGACAGCAGGAAGGGGTGGGGGTACATGTGTGTGTGGGGGGGGTTCTTTTTCCAGAGTCGAGCCAAATAAACAACATACCTCCCCCCAACACTTACCCCTATCCGCCATGGCCTTAGAGGGCATTAAAGGAAAATTGTGCAGCCTTGGAAGCCTGAGGAAAAGAGACGTGCCTACCTCTTTAAGGGAGTGTTCGACTATCCATTAAATACAGATTGGAAACGTTACTTCTGGTTATAAACATTATCCAAGTACTCAAGAGGCAAAAGGCTAATAAGATCATTTAAATTACTTCTGTGTGTTAGTCAGTATTTCCCACGAGTGTCTCTTCATTCTTTTTAACTTCGTTCCTAATCTGCCTGGGCTTTAATCAAAGTACTTGCTCTCACACTTATGTCGCCAGGGGTAAAACAAGTAGCCGTGGGACAGAGCATTCAAGAAACAGAAACGTAGCAGAACAGTAAAAGGTGGACAAACATCAGAATTGCTTTCTTAATCAGTTGGACAAAAGGAGCAACAATGTGGAATCAGTTCCTGCCACAGCAGAGCACGCTTGGATGGTCAGCTAATAATCATTAGTGCTATTTTCCTTAAGCACCATGGATGAAGCCTAAAAGTCCTCTGCTGCATTTGTCCTCAGGTGCCTGTGTTTTTAATCAGATTGAGGCACTCCAGATGATTAACTGTGTAAAAAATCATAGCTAATGTCTATTGAAACTTGCCGTGCACCAGGCATTGCTGGAAGCACGTTTGTGAAACTAATTTTACCCTCACTACAACCCTGTGAAGTGTAGGCATCATTATTCCCAGTTTACAGATGAGGACCCTGAGGCACGGTGAAATTTAATAACTTTCCAAAGGCACGCAGATCATAAAGGTGGAGCTGGAATTCCAGGACGGGTGGTCTAGCTCTGGAGCCCTGGGACTCCCTGTCATCTGCAATAGATAAATAAGCACTGCTGCTACCAGGGACCTGGTTTAGCTACGGGACTTCAGACATGAATGCTCAGAACAAGCCAAAGCCCAGCAAGAAACTACCTTCTGAATTACCAAAAATTAAAATATGTTCACTCTAATGTATGTTCAGTATCTCTTAAAAAATTCTTTGAAAATTGATAAACCATGGATTCAGGTATTACATACGTGTTTTTAAAAAATTTTTATAAATTTTTTTCTTTACATTTATATTTTTATTTTTCTTTCATTCTTTCTGTGGCAAGGCAGAATCCAACTGGATACATACATGTTAATACTCTCTGAGCAGAGTATATTTTGTGATGCAAAATAGTTTCCTATACCAAGCAGGCCAGCTAAAAGATTCTAGCGTTATGAATTCTGCCCACGAAGTAAATACCTGGCGAAGGGAGGTTCTTGTTATACAAGCAGTGGCAGAGCTTTATGATTCCCGGGATGAGATGTTTCTAGTTTTGATAGACTCCTGGGAAAAAGCAATTTGTCCCTTCCTTGTCAGCTGAATAAAATGTCAATACAGTCACCCTGCAGTTCCATTCTGCTGCCATGCAAAGAGTGAATTGGCATTTTGACACATGGAGGAAAAATGATAGGGCAGCCTCCATGAAATAAATATTGATGCACAAGTGATATAGTCACTTGTGGGGGTCTCCTACTCAGGGGGGAGACACGTCCCCAGATAAGAAGCAAACCCTGTAAGCAAGCCTTGTCCATAGATGTCTCTTATGTAGGGATTTGCAATCTTAACAAAGTACTCATTTGCAGTTTTTTCTTCAGAGGTTGAGATTACATTATTAATATCTTTCCTTTTAAAATAATCCTTAAAATAAGGCTTGCTGTGTTCCTGAATCTTAAATATTCTCCATTCATCTAAACAAAAGAGTGGGATTTTCTTGTCTTTCTTTTTTGGTTATGAAGAGATTAATTTTAACTTACAAATAGTTACAACCAACTGCTTGTGTCTTTGTTAATAAAAGAGATTCTAAGACATATTTTAGAGCAATTAAAATGTTACCATTCAAAAGTAACTTCAATATAGGTAATTGTTACAACTGTTAAATACCTGAAAAGGCTTCATGTTTACAGCTGAGCAACTTACTTATTTTGGTTATTTTGGTCCTCTGGTTCCCAAGGATGAATTTATGGATAAACTTCTGAGTTGAGTGAAATCAAACCAAATGTGACAGCCAGGCCTGGAAGACAGAAAAAAAAGATGGAGCCTGATCCTCCACTGAGCTGGTGACTTCCTCCTCTGCGATCCAGAACCTCCCAGTAACGAGCCAACTTGGCTGGACACACAGCTCTGCCTGCCCCTGGCAGAAGTTCTCCCAGGGAGGGTCCCCACTGCCCACCGGGTATGGGTTCACCTACTTCAGTTTGAAGTCTGAGCCAGGCCTCATCCCACTGATGAGGAAATCAAGGCCCAGGGCGATGAGGAAACACCGAAAGCCACACACCCAAGAATAAGAGATCACGCGGGTTCAGCTAGAAAGCAGGCCCAGCTGACAGTGCCCTCCTGTGCACCCCGCTCAGCACATGGCTGTGTGGAACTCCACCTTTGCGCGGCAGTTGACCCCCGCAGGAGAGGACACCTGCCCAAGCTGGGCCAGCAAGCCCCTTCCATGGGCTAGGGAATGGGAATCAGAGAGAGGTAGGCCAGTGTCCAGTGCTTAGGTAGCAGGACGTTTACCTGGGAGCCAGTCTGCAGAGGGAGTGGGAGAGCCTCCGTGGGACTGAGGCAGAGCAGGCTGTGGAGGATGGCAGGCCAGGGAAGGGGCATTGGTTTAATCAGCTGCAAGCTACAGTGGACATCCCTGTGCAGACTGCAAGCTGAGGGGGACAGAGCTGACTCACACTGAAATGGTTACCCTGATGGGCAGGAGACCTGGGGCATTGGGTGGCCACTGCAGGGTCCAGGTGAGAGGTGGCGGCTCAGCTTGGGGGCAGGTGGAGCTGGAGTAGAGGGTGGGTTGCTGATGAGCTTGGAAGCTGCTGGATTGACACACTAGGGAGAATTTGGACATGGGTGTGTGTCTGGGTGATCAAAGATGAGGCAGAGCTTTTGGCTCCACCAACCACATTGATGGCATTGCCCTTAAGAATAAAGGGCATTATGAAGGACAAGGGACCCTGGGTTCCAGTCACCTTCTCTGGTCTCCCTCCATCCTCCAGGCTCTGCTCCTTGTGCCTCAGTAAGGGGGCTTGCATTTTCTCCCTGTCCCTCCGCACTAGCCAGCTCGGGTGCTACCTCAGTGCCCCTCCCCAGGAGTGTGGACTCCTGCACCATTGCCAGGCAAGACCCAGGAGGACACACTTCCCTGTCCCGCCATCACGGGCTCCGGAGTTCAAGAGAAGTGCCGACTGGATGCTGGAGTAATATGGCGGTGACCGAGATAAATTACTCCATGAGTTACTGTCCTTCACAATCAAAGCCACGTCAGTACATCACGATGGGGCAGTCATTTGCTGTTTCGATCCAATTCGTGAAGTCCATATTGGTCCCTGGCCTAACAACAGTGTGGATTTATAGGGCCAACTAATTGATTCGTTCAGTGCTGAGATTTTCTTTCAAACAGGCTCAAATCTAATCGGCCTTCCATTCCTAAGCAAAAGAGGTACATTAAGGGTTGCTGCATGAGTGAAAACACTCTACTTCTCTCTGTTTCTTTGGGGAATTACTTTGCTGTGGGAGATGAAGCACAGTAATTGAAGTCAATTAAGGTTAAAGGAAACCTGCTTCTCGGCGGCACCGCGAGGGGGGCGTTTGTACACCTGAGTCAATATTGGTTTCTAGCCCTTCACGTTCAGTGTTACAGATGACAGCAGTGTTTTAACACAGACAAAAAGATTCTAAGTGGCTTTTCGATAAGCACACCACATAGTATCTAGAGCTGCAAAGCTGTTGACCTTTTTCTTTTTTCATCCTTTCTTTCTTTTAAAAAATTGTCCTTGCAAATCATTCTGCATGAAAACCAAGAAAACATCTCACAGAGCATTATTCTATTAACCCATGACCCATTCATTTGGAGTACTTGAGACGTTGTGTAAGTACCTAATCACCTTTACATGACAGGGGATTGCTAATGTAAATAAAGTATTTTCATTGTGTCAAAAGTAGAAACTTGGAGGGGAAGAACCAATACCTTTTTCCACATATTTTCTTTGGACCTTCTTGCTGGGGGGAGGAGGGAGACAGGAGCCTGCAGGTAGAAGGTAGCTTCCCCAGCTTGTGAATGCTTCGCATCTTGCATCCTGGAATGCACAGGGGTAAACTTACAGTAGGGGTTTCAGGATTGCGTGAAGGTGGCTCCGTAGCAGGTGTTTTGTATGAGTGACCCTGTGTCCCTTGATATATGGATTCTTGAAATGCTCAGGACAGCTGTCCTTGCAATCAGAGGACTAGTGGTTTCTTGGATGGTTTAGTGATGGAAAACCCCACTGTCTTGATCAGTTCAGGTTGTACTATGGTCTGACTATGTCCCCCAAAAGTTCACACATTGGACACTTAATCCTCAATGCAACTGTGTCAGGAGGTGGGACCTAGTAAGAGGTGATTGGGTCACGAGAGTGGAACTCTCATGAGTGGATTGTTGTTATCATGGGAGCAGGCTAGTTATCTGGAGAGTGGGATTTTATAAAGAGTCTGCCTCTTGGTGCCTCTCTCTGAATCATGCTCACTTCCACTTTCCATCTTGGCATGGCCCTTGGACTTCCCAGCCTCCAGAACCATGAGCCAAATAAGCTTCTATTCTTTATAAATTGCCCAGGCTGTAGTATTCTGTTATAGCAGCAGAAAATAGACTAAGACATGTTGCTATAACAGAATAGCTTAGACTGAGTGGCTTAAACAGGAGGCATTTATTTGTCACAGTTCTGGAGGCTAGAAGTCTGAGATCAGAGTGCCAACATAGTCTGGTTCTGATGACGGCCTTCTTCCTGGTTTACAAATGGCCACCTTCTTGCCCATTTCTCACATGGCACAGAGGGAGGGATAGGGACAAAAGGAGAGAGAGAGAGAGAGAGAGAGAGAGAGAGAGAGAGAGATACTGGGGAGGGAGAGAGGAAGCTCTCTTATATCTGTTATGAGGACATTAATTCCATTCATGAGGGACCCACCCTTATGCCCTAATTACCTCCCAAAGCCCCACCTCCTAATACTATCACCTTATGGGTTAGAGTTTTAACATATGAATTTTGGAGAGGACATAGATATTCAGATCACAACACCTGACATAACTACACTGCATTTTCATGAGTTGAGTTAAATTTCGTTTGTTTGTATTCTTTTTTTTTTTTTTTTTTGAGACAGAGTCTCACTTTATTGCCCAGGCTAGAGTGTGTGCCGTGGCGTCAGCCTAGCTCGCAGCAACCTCAAACTCCTGGGCTCAAGCAATCCTCCTGCCTCAGCCTCCCGAGTAGCTGGGACTACAGGCATGCGCCACCATGCCCGGCTAATTTTTTCTATATATATTAGTTGGCCAATTAATTTCTTTCTATTTATAGTAGAGATGGAGTCTCGCTCTTGCTCAGGCTGGTCTCGAACTCCTGAGCTCAAACGATCCGCCCACCTCGGCCTCCCAGAGAGCTAGGATTACAGGCTTGAGCCACCGCGCCTGGCCTGTTTGTATTCTTTTTCAAAATATCTATATTATTGATATTTAAGTTAGAATTTATCAACAATGAGCTTTTCTTTCTTTCTTTCTTTCTTTCTTTCTTTCTTTCTTTCTTTCTTTTTTTTTTTTTTTGAGATAGGGTCTCATTCTGTCACCCTGGGTAGAGTGCAGTGGC